>JXSR01S023621.1:1154-12062 GCA_000969725.1 Ophiothrix spiculata | reverse complement strand
GAAAATCTCGATTTTCGTCAAAATGGCCACTTTTTCAAAAAGAAAATCGTTATGAAAGTTCTAAATGTCAGAATGTTGTCAATTGTTTGCTTATAAATGAAGGAAATGACAATTTTAACATGTCATATAAGTTTCAAGTCAATACTCTGCAGATATTTTTCAAAATGGCGATTTAAATTTTTTCGGGTTGGCAACCAACCCCCTACCCTCGGACTTTGACGGCTAGCCATAACCCCACCTTAGGTGTAACCCCTGGTTTTTTTCATCAAAATGACCTTAATAGGTGTAAAAATAATTGTCGAATGCTAAGGGTAGCTTTGTTTTGCGTTATAGGAAGACGAGGGTTAATGATTAAAGATATTATGTTTGAGTTTATCCTTTTATCTTAACACTAGCAGGTTTTTCAGACGAACTCTTAGTGAACCGTGCTGTTATACGAAGAAACCACAAGACCGTACGAGGTTTTCTAATATCTCAAGTTCTAGAAATACCATTATCTGAACAGCATCTATTCCAAAAATACATGAGATCCTTTGTATCAGATGAAGATGAGGAGATAATTGAGAAGCTGATTAAGCAGTACGAACGGATCAAAGCTGCGGATCATCTCATCGTAATCTTGATAAGACGAAAGGACCCAGGATGGTTTGAAGCTCTGTGGAAGTTGTTCTGTCAACATGGTGAATACACGATGGCAGAGCATTTGGTGAAAGCCAAGGATGATATGCTGACGGAAGAAGCCTTCAAAGTACTTGACAATTCAACGAAAATAAAACTAAAGGAATCAAACAGCCGAGCACTTGAGGCAAGTATTTTTCGCAAAATTATGGAGGTTTGTTGTTGTTGATGATGATGTTGTTGATGATGATGATGATGATGATGATGATGATGATGATGATGATGATGATGATGATGATGATGATGATGATGATGTCGTCGACAACAATAACGATGATGATATTTGTGTATTTTTTCAGGAAATTGAAGCTATTAAAAAGATGGCAAAATCAGGTTAGCCTATAATTAGTGAATTCGTTCAATTTGCTACATTTTTACAATCAATGGTCAAATAGTAAATTGATGCAACTAGCAACAACATTTGATATCGAAATGCCTTTATAATCAGTACTACACTAGCATAAAAATATAATCAAAAAGGTATCTCTGTAAATATGGCTCATACGTCAATATGGATGTTGCAAACGTAATGTTGATTCCTATGTGCAAGTGATTGAATTTAATACGTTGTAATTCGAAATCATATTTTTGTCAATGGACAGATGGATATTGAAGTTCTGAACAATACAACTAAGAGGTTTAAACTTACTTGAAAAAGCTGCCAGTTTCATTTTCGCACAAAAAACTAATGTAAGGCAAAAACAAAAATCATGTTTCCTGTCGGTGGTCAAAAAACCTATATGCGAAATGCGTTTTTTTATTTTATTTTGTTTCCTGTTTTTCTATTGTTCAAGAGGTGCTAAGGTAAATTTTGATTACAAATACGCATGGGTGATGATTTTTTTCAGTAAGAAACCTGTCCGGTTTCAATTTTTCGTTGAAAAGAGAACACTTCATTAGTAAATATTTTGGAATTTTCCCCATTCTTTTTATCAAATTGGCTATTTTTATTTTCGTTTTCTAAAATATCAAATAAAAAATGAAATGCGCAAATAATGACACCAAAACAAAATGCGCGCGACGCACGGGAAACAAACTTGTTTTTTGTTTTTGCCTAAGACAAAATAAAAAGATCACCCATGCATGGTGGGAAAATGAAGATGAAAAATAACAGCGGGCCTCACTTGAGTTTCCTCTAAAGCATTTAACAAGTATCGGATATTGTTGGTATTATATGCGTTAATCTTATTATGGATACTTTGACACGACTAGTTTATATTTACACGATTTCGAAGATTTTGTCACACTTTCAGAATTCTTTTGAAAATGACCTTTGATCAAAACGCTCCAAATTCTGCTTAGTTTGTATCATCCTTTCGTATTCAAATTTCAACAGTATTATTGAAGATACTTGTACATATTACGGAATCATATATTATAATTTTCAATATTAAGGTTCTGTCACACATCATCGTATAGAGCCAGAACGTATGAGTAAAGTACAAAGACCACCGTGTGGATAACGAATTGGACGTATACATAACGGACAAACCATAATGATAACGTATTGAACGTACTTCTAACAAACACATGACGAACAACAATGAATACAACCAGATGGTGGGAATATGTACGTTATTCATACGTTTTGCTCTATACGGTGATGTCTGACAGAGCCTTTAGCTACAGCAATTTTTCGTTAAGAACGCTTTACTGTAAAAGTAAGTGTAAAAAGGTTGTTGTTTTCATATAGTGTTTTATATTGATGCTAGTATTGAAATTCTGATTTTTCATAAATAAGTATTTGTACTACACCTGGCGATAGCTGAAAAAGATCGGATGATCAGAACTGCGTAACTTCAAAAGATTGCGAAAAAAGGCGTCAGTTTTGAAGACAATTCAATTATTTCATTACCACAGAGAATCTCAGTTCCCTGTGTATTTATTTCTCATGAGGCCACCGGCCTATAGAAATATTTAAAAATACAATTTTTTAAAAATGGAATTATACAATAATGTTTGAGGACTTGCGAATTCTGAAAGCAACATACAAGTACTTGGCAAAATTTACACACATATGTTCATTAGACAAGAGATCATATAACTTTGGAAGAGACGAAACATGCCAGTAGTGTGACGGGATGAGATTAGTCCTTGGTCGGATATAAGCAGGACATACCAGGCAGAAATGATACTCATCTTCAATCTCATCCAAATCACACATCTTGCAAGTAACTTCGAAATTGACAACCATAAAGTGGGATAATTTGTACCATAATATAGCTAAGGGTCTTTTCCATCCATTCATAGCAAAGTAATTACAATCGATCAGGGTATAGCGTATTCATGACGTGATAAAGTACGGCCAATTTTGAAAATTGCGATTTTCGAGAAAAGATGTGAAAGCTCAAAAGCGGGTGATTTCAATGCTTATAAAGAATTAAGATTACACTTGTAACATTTCTTGTAAGTTTCAGATCCAGTGTATTTTGATATTTTCTTAAAATGGCAAATTAAAAATATCTGTAGTGGCAACCACAAACCCGCTTCCACACCCGAACTTTTCTTACCACTATCTTTTGGAGTACCCTCAAATTGTTTTTGCATCATAATGACTGCAATATATTCATTTATAGTTGAAAAATGACAAGAGTCAGTTGTTGCTGCGTCTTTATGCAGCAGAAAAATAATCCAAATGTATGGTGGTATTCATAATGAGGTATAAATATTCATTCCAACATTGTGAAAAAAAAATGCCGAAAAGTCTACAATATCTGGGAACAAAGAATTTTGATACACCTTTAATGTTTTTAACACTTAAGTGCATAAGGTGGGTCCATATGGACCCTCGATTTCGTTTTAAGTAATTGTCAAGTTAGGGGTTGCGCAAGTTTTGGTGCAAAAACAATTCAAATCGGTCGCGTCGTTTTTGAGATAATTAGCATAAACTGGTAAAATGATGGCGCTGTTCAAATTTTGTTTTGTCCCTAAAACCAAAACGAAACAACTTTTTCCAATTTTTATTTCAGCAATGTATTTGTTATTATAATCTGCTATTATGAGCCAATTTTCATTGAAAAATTCCTTTTGGAAAGCAGATGTCCAATTTTTGGCGGGACATTTTTCGGAAAAAGTGAAAATTTGACACGAATTGGAAATCCGGCCGCCATTTTGAAACGGAATGACGGATTTTTTTTGTTTTTGTTTCATATGATTTTAATTGATTTGGTGTAACACTGTGTACAGTTTAAAAGATAAATAATGTAGAGAACATTTTTTTATAAGCGATCAAAATCCAGGGTCCCGGTGGCCCCCCCCCCCCCTTGTGCACTAACGGGATTCTAAAACACCTTATGCACTTAAGTGTTAACAATGGGATCTTGATTGCACATAAAGTTATAACACCCTGAAAATCCATCAATAGTTTGAGACAGGGTAACATGACATGACATGCCAACGCGATAATAAATTTCATTTTTTGACTTAAGTTATGTACCCAACGGGAAGTTTCAAAATACTAGTACGTTTATCTTTTCTTTGGATGAGCTTGGCGCATGCTTGTTCACTTACTTAGAATGTACATATTATTTTGGTTATTTTCACCCTAATTTCAATGTTTGTTTGTTTTTTGTTTGTTTCAGACAAACCGAAAATAACAAGAACCTGGTGTAAATCGATCCGATGATATATGAATCACAACCCCTGAAAATAGAACATAACAGAGACTGAATGACTGACTGTTAAAAAAAAGAAAGATAGTGGTCACCTTTGCAGATACTAGCAATCTTATTATTGTATAAATTGATATAAACAACAATGAGGATTTTTATGTACCTTTTTCAGGAGAAAACATTTCCTCTACTTACACAGCAAGCGAACCAAACATCAGCCAAATAACACAAGGACTTGCTCGTCTACAGACGTCTCCTTTATATCAGACAGACAGTCCAAGCCATGAAACTAGCAACACAGGTTTACAGCCATTTCTTCAAGGACAAGGCAAGTTACAAAAAAAAAATCTATTACTATGGCAATTAGCTGCAGTTTTAAACAAAGTGAGATTCCAGGTAAAATTGAATAGTGATGAAATGATCAATTTAAAACAATGCATCAGCACTCACGTTTTTGGTCGAACTTCCAAAGATTTATGATTTCCTGTTATTAACATCAAGGACACCACCAACGTCCAGAAAAGGAAATCAGACGTCAGACACAACTCAGATACCATTCGCTGAGGACGGAGAAGAGTTTCTCTGAAATTATTCGACCAAAAAACGTGAGTGCTGATGCATTGTTTTAAATTTATCATTTCATGCCTTCAACCAGCATGTATAAATCTCTTCATTCTTGTATAGTGATGTTGTAAAGTAACGGACTGTAAAAACAATAATTACCCAGATACTCATTGCCATTTTAATTAACCATGCTGATTATAATCTAATTACAATATATAATATGCTTTTTTGACAAAATATTTTATTATTCTAATTATTGCTTTTTAGGAACACAACATGGGCAGCAGCCTTTGTTTTACGCACCTACCACCACTATCATCAAGAATCTAACACAGGTTTTTGGTGATCAACACAATACACTTCCAGTATTGTCACCAGGTATGTGGATTAATTGGTAATACAATTTTTAAGTTAATATCAACGAAATATTGTTGTTTTATATTATATTATTGGCTGGTGCCTGTCTTTGCAGGCATATCAAAATCATTATGGCCATGTGTCTGTAACTGGCACCGAAAAAAGGTGGATGTACGTTTTTCCTTGATCGCATCACAAACAGTTGCTTTGCCTTCATAAAAACTGAACTGAAAAATTTGTGTTATTTTATTGAGGAAGAAGTGGCTATTTACTGTATGAAATTTGTAAATGAAACTTTAAGGGTGGTTGATGGAGGTGCCGGAAGCGGGTGGGGTGGAAGCGGTGTGTACAACAAAGAATTACATAATACCAAATTAGCATTAACTTTCTTGGATCCGATGTCGAGTCCAGTCGACAGGTTCAGCCATAAACATTTACACAGTTTGGTGAATGTTTTTGTAACACCATTCAATTATCAGTAGACTTGTCAATTCAAAAGGAAAGAGTTATAAAACTTGATCTATTATGTAAGTGTCAGTTCATCAAAGAGATTATTAATCACATAACAAAGACCAACTATTGAACAAAGCAATTGACCAATCAATAATCAGTTAACCCATGTGTCTTATGAGGATAAGCTTCAACCACAGTAAATAGTTAGTTATTTGTGTGGGATGACATGATCACTATCAAAAGAAGAAATTCAGGATCCTGGGTGACATTTTTCTAGCGGGGAGAGGGTAAAACAACTTTCATTATTTGAATCCTGTTAACCCCTTAAAACCCCTTTTTCAAAACCTTTTATGTGATAAATATCTAAATATACATGAACATAACATTTTAATCACATATACAGGGTTTCCACGAATGATCTATACCCAGCTTTCGGATTTGTTTGTGTTGTGGAGCAGTGGCTAATGTCAATTTAAAAATGTCTTTAGGTTTCTGTAGAATTTTGAATTTTTCAAATCGCATGTTCCTGTGGAAAGTTATAGAGATTTTTATCCAAGCAGAGTATATTTTGCGAATTGTAAATTTGTAATCAGATAAATTGTTGAAATTATATAAACATTCAATTCAAACTGACACTTTTGCTTTTCTCAAATATGTAACGTTTCTAAAGCTAGCACGTAAAATACAACTTAGGTTTTATTGATTGACTGTTATGGATATAAAGAGTGTCCTGGAGAAAGAAATAACCATTTTGGCGCTTGAATAGCTTTACAATAACCAGTTATAAATAATAATAAGATGTTACATCTAAGGGAAACCCACCCAGAAATTTACATTTGACATTGCTAATAACAACCGGAAGTTAGTAGTTTTGATGGATATAAAATGGGTAACAAATCATATTATGACCTGTATTAATTGTCGACGGAAACCTTCACGCGGGGAAGTAAGTTGACGTGATCAACAGAACTGTGGTTCCTCAACTTGCCCGCCAATATGGTGTCCTGCTCCATATCTGATTAAGAATATCTGATTAAGACTATCTCGCCATTCTTAGTAGTAATAGAATTAGAAATCTGCAAGATAATGCTTTTTGTAGATCAAAGAAATTACAGAAAAGAATGAAGATTTGAATTAGGTCAAGTTTTAGTCATTAAACTTTACAAATATTGGTAAGTGTGCATACTACAAGTATTTATCATACCTGCATGATTATTTGTACAGATCAAAACCTCGTATGCATCGTTTTTTCATTTACCTCATTGCACCTATGAAAAATGTAGAAGACTTATCCGCTATTGTAGAAAAGCTGTTGGTTTTATGGAAAATTATTATTTAGTATTTTTTCTGATTCTTTGAAACCGGGTATACATCATTTGTGGACACCCTGTATATGACGTTTTTATGACTTTGTTAAACTCCAGATAGAATGATATGCAAGATAATACCCCGATTTCTATAACCTCTCAAATTCATTTTTTTCCATTTTTAATATAACAGGTGTTAGTAAACCGGATCCCTTTACCTTAGATGAATTCTTGTTAGCAGTGTGTGACAGAATAGGTCGTAATATAAAACAGGTCAAGATGATACATATTGTGAAAATGATCGCATCTGAAGATCTTATAGACGATGATGAACTAGTAGAAATCAACAGCTATGTGATGCCAAGAGACAGTGTTGAAAGATTAGTACAAATTATACAGAGTAAACATGGAAAGAGTGAGGCTTACAATACCGTTATGCGATGTCTACATGAGGTGGACCCAATCCTATTTAAACATGTTTATGAACTCGAACAAAAATGAACAGGTATTGTGAATCCGAAAAAAACCACCTTGGGATTCTTTATGGAAAAATGTGGACTCTTTTCAGTTAATTCTGATGGCATTATTTTAAGGTGCTTTGATTAGCGAATAATAAGAAAAAAAAATCAAAATGTGGTTTCCAACACCTGGAGCTAGGTCTGTGTACATCAGTAGTTCATCTTATCTTGATGTTTCAAGCGGTATGTAGACATTGAGGTGCCTGATCATTAAATATGATATTAACCTGACACATTTCCTATAGTCCCTACTCTAACAATTTATATCAGCTGAAAACTCATGCATAACGATATGTTCCTTAAGAAATAGTTAAAAGTTCAACATCACTTAAGGGCACAGTTAACCCCTCATTTTCTGAAATATTTTATGCTTTGTAACTCAGCAACCGATAAGTGAATCCATATAAAAGTATACATTTCTAGATGTGGATTTTCATGTAGAAGATGATGGTTAGGTCAGTTTTGGACCAAAATGTATTGGACCATTAATTTGTAAACAACCTAACTACATTTTGAAAAAATAAAAGTTGGACTTCGAATGAGGGGTTAAACTGTGGAGTTAACTCCACTAAATGGTAAACTTTAGTGGAGTTAATGCCTTTTGGAACTAAAATCGGTAATTTCATGGCAAAACTCACACAGTAAAGTATAGCAGAAAAACCCATTATCGAAACAAAAGGTTTTTTTGGGAAAAGGGTTTAATTCCATGAAACCAGAGGGGTAATACAGCTCATTGGTACCAATAAGAAGTAATCAAAATTGTCAATTTTGACAAAAAGTGGAGTTATTCCCTTTTGGAACTGGGCTCTTCATATATACAAACTATAGGGAAAGCTCAAAAACGTCGACTATTATGTACTTGTAAAATGGTAAATGCTCTATTGATTTTTTTAATTTTCATATATGTTAAGGGGGATTATCCATCAAAATGACACATATACAATGAATTATGGCATGTTTGGTACAATTTTGTTGGAAAAAGTCTTACGTTTCTAAAAATAATTGATGAGTGATATTTCGGGTACTGTCCATGGGTCACCGGAGGTCAAAGGTCAACGCACTTTAAAATTTGGCTATACAAAAAAATTATTAGTTTGAATTATCGTTTTTCCGGAAATGACGTTTAATATCAAAATGTGATCGTGGTGGCGCTTTTCATTTTACGCCATCATCCAAATCGAAATGTGTTGTTTGTTGCTAAGAACATGAATACCAGACATAATTCAAAGATCCTATGCAAATTTCATGATTTTTCATAATTCTGTTATGGTGTTATAGTCATTTGAAATTGGCAAATTGAGGCCCCTAGAACTAGAAGGGGGTTAAGTCACATTGAGTACAAACTGAAAAAATGGCACACACATCATAATCACTTGTGTTGTCTTGAATGGTATTGCTGTATCTCGCAGTGACTCTTACACATGCTATGATCATCAAATTACTACAAAACTTGTACAGAATGTAGAAATGAGAATTCTGTAGCAGAAAATTGACACAACTCAATTTTCAAGATTTTGTGACATAACCCCCTTTTAGTTCTAGGGTCCTCAATTACGCCCCATAGAAACCCACTGAGGTCAACGCACTTTTGTCACATGCAATTGTATATAGGCTATTACATACACAAATAAAAGGCCGTATCTCGGAAATTCATAGGGCTAAGTGGCTCAAACTTTCAGACAATGCTTAATTTGTCATTTCCTTTGATTTAAAAAACTTAAAGTTCAAAATTTTTACCTAATAGGTTTGATAAATGGCCATTGAAATTTAAAGCGTCCTCACGACAACTTTTTTGTTATCAAAACGTCATTTCCGGAGTAACGACAACTCCAATTTCAATTTGAACAGTGGAAATGGATTTTCTGAACCCAAATCCATAAAGTAAGATACTAAATACATGTACAAAGCCACTACCATGTCTAAAATTGACCCAAAACACACATTTTGTCAATTTCTTGACCCCCCCCCCCTCGAAAATCGTTTTTTGGCCGGCACCCCGCCATTTTTCAACCGATTCTTTTGAGAGAGGTGTTAAAATGTTCAGTAAAACATGCTGCTTAAAATAAGACCTGTAGGTATTGCATTTGAAACATCACCCATTTTTTGACCCTGTATAGCCCACCACTACTAAAATACAATAAACACATTTGCAACAATATCAAAGCGACCCTTTCAAACAAAAAATAACATTGTAAGTAAACAGTGCAAAAATATATTAAATTAAGAGTGTCGAGGCTTTATAGTGATCAGTTAGAAATAGTTAAAGCTTTTGGGATGAAATGTTCTTGAGGTTTTCGAGCGCAATCTGTGCTTCTCCAAACATACTAAAACGGAAAATCAAGTTCCTAACCAATCAACATCTGGTTTCGTCTAGCCAGTTTCCTGTCTGAATGATGCCTGATGCCAAAATCTTAATTACTTATAAATAAATTAAAACTGTCGAGAGTCAAATATTTCTCACCTCAGATATCTCTTAAGGTACATTTTCAAATTTCCATTAGATTCCTTAAGAAAGACATATCTAGAGTTAAAGCATGAAAGTATGATTTAATCATGATTTGTATTATTGTAGGCAGCTTGTGCAGCGCATATGTTTCTGGTCTGGTTCAGATTTGACAGGATAGACGATGGAGACTCATACAAATGATTTAAAAGTAGAGTAGGGTGGGGTGTCTTGGCCCTCGGGATGGGTTGGTCCTGTGGCATACTTTCCCAAGATGGTGTGCTTACATACTCAAGATTTGTTTACGATGCCATTTATGCCATTTTAACACGCTTTTATTTATAAACAGTTAGATAGAAGATTGCATATAACACAGAAGGCCATATAGTGTTCTAAACAGACTTGGGAGTAGGTCTATCATTTCATTTCCTTTGCCCCTTAATCCCAACATTTGAGCCGAATCAGACAAACGGTTTTTAAGTTATTTTTGTTTAAAGTTTTTTTGTATTCTATTGTTTTTGTCAACATATTGAGATGAAGTTAATGACAAAATGGCAAAATGTGCCTATAGATAATAATTTTTTGTCCAATATTTCACGATATTTTACGACACCTTCATAAAACATTTTTCCCTAATAAAAACCTGAAACTTTGCCAATGTGTTTCTGTAACCTAAAATTTTAATCTATAAATTACACGCCAATCTTATTTGCATATTTCCATAATTAGTAAGCTTTCTTTATAATCATAATTAATTATGCAAATATACCATGTAGGTACATCATTCATGCCCAAATTATGCAAGATAAAAGTATTATGAATTAGGGCATATATTGCCAAATTTGCTCATTAACTTTATCAATAGACTACCCTCTTAGAAGACCGGGATCAAATTTTTGATCCTTTTTCGGGATCATTTTATTTTGATCCTTTAAGGATCACTTTTGATCCTTTAAGGATCACTTTTGATCCTTTTG
>JXSR01S023620.1:14151-30118 GCA_000969725.1 Ophiothrix spiculata | reverse complement strand
AATAATATTTATTTGAATCACTTGCAATATGAAATACAATATATGTACATGTATGGTAATATTCATAAAAACAATAAGAAACATTTAAGCTATAACTGAACTCACTGCCTCTGGCCTTCAAAATTACTATTCCAGGCGATTTGTATAGTTCAAACAGGTGTATTATGCTGAAGTCTCATTGAATTATGTAGAATATTTTTAAAGGATAATTTAAATTTACTGTCAAGGTCAGTTTAGAGGCAAAATGCCTTCAGCCTGGGCAGGGAAAATGGCCAGACAGGAAAGGGTTAATCAGTTTATAAAAAAGGGAAACCGTTAGCACAACGATACTCCCCTTGCTTTCCACCACTGTATCCCGGGTTCGATTCATTTTTTTCCCAGTCCATATTCGTTTCTGTATGTTTTCCTCTGGGTACTGCGGTCTTCCTCCTACACTTAAAACTGACACTTGATTTGTCCATCATAGTCTGCCCACCCAGATTATGGGAAACTGCAGAAGGGTACATATTAAAATCAAATTACCAATAGGATGATGTCTTCTTAAAAAGTAAGCCAAGTGCCTAAATTAAATGAAATGATTGTGTTGATCTACCTGCAGCAAAAACATGAGCGGTGGAAAAAAACCCAACTTATTATTATTATTAATGTATAAAGTTCAGGGGGCCCAAATCATAAAACTTTAAAATCAATTTGAAATCAAAATCAACTTTAACACCTTATAAGTTCTACCACCGCTTGACTCTTGAAATCAAATTTGATATAAGTGCATCTTCAGTGCTAATCGCACTGTCATATATTTTCTCAAAATAGATAGCCATTAACCAATCAGATGCCTTATTAAGGAGTAAAATCACATGCAGTTACTAAGAATGAACTAAACTGCACATCAAAAGTTCCTACCCATGATTTGTACATGCCTGCAGATGATCTACATGAACGTTTTATACTTATTTTGGCACACCAACCAAGTATCAATTGATATGTACTCAGAAACAACAACAATTTGCAAAGAATGGTCGATTTAAAAAAAATAACTTCTATATTCAATTCTTTGAAATTGATCAATTGCACACAGAGAGCTATCATCAATAACAAATGAGTACGGGGCCAGTTTTTACTATTATACGGTATCCAACGGGTTAATAATGCAATCATGTGCCGTCACGTTGATATTGAATAGTCCGTGCTGTGAAGCGAATCCTAGTGTTATCGGCCATGGCTACTCACGGTTATACCCTCAGTGTGTTGTTCAGGATTTTATAGGTAATTCTGTTAAATCAACCATTTTTTGTAAATTAGTGTCGCTTGTTGGCAAATTTGATATTCCGACTTGAAATTGATGAGACTAAGTTGTTGTGCCAAAAATTTCCAGAAAAACTTCAGCAGGTATGTAAAAATCATGTATAAGAACTTTTGGTGTGCAGTTAATATGAAATAGAGCTTGAAATGGTACTGATTGAGTTATATAATTATGATAATGTGTGCGTTGTTTTTTGTTCTCACTTTTAAGGAAAAAATATTTATTGACTTTGTAACTTTCAGAGCATCTAATTTTTCTGGCAGTGGCAATACAACTACAGAAGGATCTGGTGATAATGCAGTGGTGTGTAACTGTGGTGTTAATGCTATATTACTCACTGTAAGGAAGGAGGGTGCAAACCAAGGTGAGTGCCCAATGTTCCACAAGGCTCCTTTCAGGGCCTGTTTGGTTTGTTTTATGTTTCCAACCCCCTTGGAATGTCAATATTCAACACATATTCAATGTTATTTTCAGTATGATGATGATTGATGATGCATATTCAATGTCATCTATTAGAGGTATCAATTCAATAATATATTTAAGATGATTTTTGTCTTGCCTGAAAATTTTTCAGGAAGAGACATACCATTCCTTAAACTGTTTGTCTTCCGCCGTCCAGGATCTTGTCTGGAGCAAATCTCAGAACCTGTATAACCTATGTTGATGATATTACTATACTTGCAGCTTGCTTGCAGCATGAAATTTCCTTGACCTAGGGTGTGTTCTTTTAGGGTAAAGTCAAAGTCATTCAAGGACAAAAGGTTATTTAGGTCAAGTGATCATAACTGATTAAAATTTGTTATGAGGTCATTCAATATCATCTGAAGTCATTTTAAGGTCATTATGATAAGTCTTTACTCCATTATACCCAGGGATTTGACTTGCACCTCAAATTGCCCTTGACCAAGGGTGTGTCTTGGTGGTTCAGATAAAGGTCAAGGTCATTTAAGGAAAATCAAATATAATGAAAAATTGGAACTGATGTATTAGGCAGGTGATAAAGCAGGCGAGACTACGGTTTGCAAACCATCTTGTTTGTTATTATGAGCAATAATAAGGGATAAGCTCATGATAAATACCATTTAACTCTTTCACTCTGTAATATTATTTTCACAATCCATCTTATTTGGTCAGCAAGCCACTCAGAGTGGCTCTCATCCCCCTCACTTATGATAGCTTACGATAGCCGTAGATCGCAAGCATTATTTTTTAAAGAAAAATTGATGATGCCACTAGATACCTCTTCGTATCAGATGCTTGCAGGCAAATTTCGGCTTGTAGTTTTTTTTTAGAGCTATTTGTATAAATTACGTCAAAATAATATTTCGGCCAATCGTGCACGCTTTTGCGAGCCGCTGTGAGTGGCTTCCCGGAGTGAAAGAGTTAAGAATATAATTATTGCCCTTGAAAGTTATCTTTTATGTCAATGAAAGTATTCAGATCTTGATCTGTGACATTGAAAATCTGTTAGATAAAGTTTGTCTCAACATTTTTTTTTCTAATTTGGCCCCATTAACATATCAGACACAAATATGTGTGTAAATGACTTTATCTCTAAGCAAAAGAGCTTAAGCAGCGTCAGTTACAAAAAAGCTAACAAAAGAGAGAAAAACGACTCTTGAGAGAAATTATACCATTTGGTTGTAGGCTTGATAAATTCATGTGCGTCCACTCACCTTATTTTTGCTTCTGATTTCTATCCTTTAGACCATATTTTTCTGATAAAGCTACATCATAAATCACAGATTTAACTTTTGTTCTAAAAACAATTTTTTTTGCTTATGACTTAAGCTTCATTGGGAGACTGGCAACCCAGATTAGGGATTGGTGACCTTCTGTGCATGCAACCACAATATCTAACACAGATGAAATTATTATTTGGGTGCAAGAAAGTTGTATCTGCAATAGCTGCCATATGTTATATTTATTTAACATGTTGTCATTAGGATGCAAAAAATCACTTAATTTTTCTCTCCCATATGTCAGTGGCTCTTGAGGCTCATTCCAAAGTAACGTTTGTGACCGAAAAATTGAAAATTTTCACTTTTAAGTGGCCACAGAACCTAGCAAAAACATTAAATCAATGAGTTTGTTGTTGATAATGGTGCTCAATGGTGGGGTCAAGACATGTAGATGTTTGAAAATTAAATCAATTGCCAAAATCCTGAGTAAAGTGCATGTAACGTTCGGTAACGTTTGTGACCGCGCACGGAAATGGTTTTATGCTCCTAATGACTTCAAAGTACAATGTCTCTGAAGTGTCAACGCCTTTTATTGCGCCTTACACCGATTATGGGAAACACATTTACAAATATTTCATAAAAATGACAGAACATTATATTGCCAGGAATTAGTTTAATGCATTGTTTTGTGTTGTAACGTTTGTGACATTTTGGTGTAACTTTTTGGTAACGTTTGTGACATTTTTGAAACAAAACATGTGCTCATTCATGCATGGATAGACAAACTTTACAATTTCTGATTGGAAAATACTTCTCACGTACCAAGTAACAAATGTATGACTGAAAAACATGTTTATGTGGTCGAATAAAAAAGCTGATTTTTTGCTTGAAATCAAAAAAGGTTTAGTTTCCACTGGAATGAGCCTTGAAAGGGTGGGTTGTTCAGGTGAATGTCACCTTAAGAACCATTTCAAGAGCCACTGACCAAAGTTTTGACATTCAACAGTGTGCAATTCAAAATTATGTGAAATGGCAGCTATAATTGTAGATACAACTTTCTCACACTCATATGACTAAATCTTATTCTTGAAAGTTACATCATGCCTTAAAGATTCCATCAATGCATCTGGGCGTGAGCTCTGGCTGGCATTACCACTGGTCAGTCTGACTGACTTCAAAGAATTCAGAATTGTGTGGTTTGATTTTGTGTCTTTAATTTTAAATTAACTGCTGTGGCATTTTGTAATTTTGAAGGTACCTTGCCATACTTTTCAAAACTTCAGCCAGAATATTATTAAAATCTCCTAATGTGAATTTGAGACAACCAGTGAACTCTTCTTTCATTTCACAACCATGGCTGTTTGCAACTCACTTACAAACAGCCTTCATGTACTTTTTCTCTTAGTTTAAACAAATTAACACCAATCTTTTGTACAAACAACCTTGCATGCTTGTTAAGTTGTATAAACTCAACATTGATATTATTGTCTTCATGTATTTCTGCAAAGCTTTGTCAATGAACCTATGAAGGTTGCCACATGGATATAATAATCTCAATTCTTATCTAAATTAACAACACATTTTTTCCTTCCAGGTCGTCAGTTCCACAAATGTAAAGATAGTAACTGCAATTTCTTCTTGTGGGCTGATGAAAATGGAGACGGTGAAACTAGACCATCATCTGGACTCAATACCTTTGGAAGAACTTCCGCTAACAACCAAGCACCTTCATCATACACTGGTTCTAGTGGTTATGGGTCTGGTAGTGGGGATGGATCACCACAGACCAATAATTGGGGTGAAGTCATGTGTCAGTGTAAGCAGGCTGCTGCTAAGTAAGTGTTTATGCTGAAGATGGTAAAATTTAAGTTTCATTTCAGTTTCTTGTTCACCAACAATTCATAAGTGACAGTGTTCATAGCGGTCATTGAAATCCTTGAAAAGTCATTAAATATGATTTGGGTCATTAAAGTCATTGAAAAGTCTTTAAATTTTGTATGAAGTCTTTGAAAAGTCTTTAAATTGAAAAGCATGCTGAATGATTGTCAAATGATGATGAAATTGAAGATTTTTATGCTCAACTTCTAACAGTTGTAGTTTTACTTATTTCGGTGAGTAGCCGGTGGAAGCCTTAATAAACGTAATAAAATCTGTGCAAAAATGTTGTAAAAGTCTTTGAAAAGTCTTTGAAAAGTTGACTTTAAAGTCATTTAAAGTCTTTGAATTCACTCTGGTCTTGACACTATGAACCCTGAGTGAATATAAAGACATTTAAACAAAGTGATTGCATTTCAATTGCATGTGATAAAACCAGTGAACTAACATATCTTCAATAAACTGATATCCTCAAGCCTAAAATACAGTTTGATCTGGCCGGAAATGTTTAAATCATCCTTAGGGTTTTGTTCAGAGGGTGTTTTAAGTACTTCTCATAATTCCATTTGAAATCAGTAGCTCAAAACAACCTACAGTTAGAACCATTTCCCATTGAACATATACAGTTAAATGCATGTTTTAAATCTGGCACAGTACATTTATTATTAAAGCGACCAGATAAGCAAAATTACCTTGAGAAAGGTCACACTTTAAGCTCTTTGAATATGTAAACAAATTTTTGGTCGCTTAAAGTTATTAGACCAATAATACAGTCTGATTAATTGTGGCATTTAACATCTTTCCCATGCAAATACACAGCAGCAGTAATTTGACCCAGCTGAACATTCCATTGGTTCATTCATGCTCACTGAGCTGTTACTATGTATTGTGGGAAGGTCGTAAATCATCGTGTGGTTTTTTTAAGCAGATTTTATCAGGGTCGGTAGAATAAATAAATGATAAATTCATTTTACTGATCCATTTGTTCCACTTATTTGTGTTGAGTACTTTTCTGCAAGCGCTGTTGCCTTTATCAACACTGAGATGAGACTGCCGGTTCTTTTTATCTTTTGGCGACAATGTTGGTGTTGCCAGTTGATTTTTCATGAAGTAGGATCTCATCAAAAACATGAAAGACAACATGAACACCTCTAAAGCATCAAAGCAGGTGAAAAAGAATGAAGATCAGGGTAACCTCTGCAAAGGTATGGTAGTCTTGCCATATGTACAAGGAGTTACGTTGCTGAAACTGGAAGGAAACTCGGCGTCAGAATGCAAGGACACAAAAGGAAGTGTAGAAAGTATCAAGTACTGTAACAACAAGAGCGGGAGAAAGGCATTTATTTCTACCGTCCACAAGTCAGCAATCCCGGATCATGTTGTTGATAAGAATCATATCATCAGTTGGGGAAGGCTAAGATTATTTGCAAAGAAATGCTTGGTAAAAGAGGTATGGAGATATGCAAATGAAGGAGTACCACCATGAATAGAGATGAGGGACAATATTTTCTTAATCACTTTTTCGATGAGATCCTGCTTCATGAAAAATCAACTGGCAACACCAATATCATCGCTAAGAGACAACAGCAAGCACCAGTCTCATCTCAGTGTTGGCAACAGCATTTGCCGACATGTACACAAATACATGGAACACTTAGATCAGTCCAATGAATTTATAATTTATTTAATTATCCCTTGGATATTGGACACAATTTATTCCATGGATAAATAGCATAAGGCTGACTTTTGGACTGATGTGTAAACTCAAAGCAGAAATACCAGGATCACCAATATGCTTCCAAGTGTAAAGTTTAACAGTGAGATTATCATATAAGAATATGTTCACAAGTTATTGTTTCTCTTATCCTGCAGGCGTACAGTATCAAAAGACGGACCAAATAAAGGTCGTCAGTTCTACTGCTGTAGTAAGCCTCAGGGCAGTCAATGTAAATTCTTTGAATGGTGCGATGGTGATGGTGGTGGAGGAGGAGGAGGAGGTGGTGGTGGAAGTGGAAATAGAGGAGGTGGAGGACAAGGATCTTGGGGTAAGTTAAGACAGAGGAAATGGTATGGGGAAAGAAGGATACTGGGAAAATAACTCAAATAAAAATGTGATACATCAAATCTACTGGGCATTATTCGACATGGTTATAAAATGTCATGAAAACTTGTTAGCTTAATTTATGACACCCTTCATTTTTAAAGACTTACCAGTTTGACATGAATATGATTTCAAAATTCAGTAGACTTGTTTGTGTGTAAGACTATGGAGAGGATTTTAACTTCCTATTATGTTTGTAAATCCTACTACTTACACAGATAACAATAACATTAAGCATTACTTACTACCCTTTAAATTTTTGTAATCTGACACACTCATTAAGCTGGATTCACCCTTGATGTAATCGCACAGAACATGTTTGAATGTGGGTTTTGAGCAGTGCCGATAGATCAATATAAAAGGGTAACATTATTTGCATCAAGGCATGAGTATGAAGACTTGCATTCTCATGGAGCTCCATAGGAGTACCGATTTCCCTTTTTATTTTCGATGGATGTCACAGAAACACAAGTCACAAAAAGCTTGTGTTGTCAATTTCATGCCTCCGAAACTTACTAATGCCCTGATGTAACCTTTGAGCCAACCATAGTTTTACAGGATATATACTAAACACAATGCCATTTTTTCCCAGCATCGAGACAAAATTGATCACATTTTTGCCAATGACGCATCAAACTTGTGATAATGCATGAATGTTTAGCATATCATCCACCTGAAATATTATTTGCAAGATTTGTCTGCATGCAACCAATTTTCTGCACCTGACCACCTAGAGTTTATTTTGACGAAAACTGAGTGTAGCTGAATACCCCCAATTTGAGCCACATGGTCTAAGATAAAGGAAGTCTGATATCCTCCTCTATACTATGGAGCCACCTAGACATTATGTGTACAATTTTTTTTGACAATTTTCAGCTTCAAATAGAGGAGGTGGAAGAGGAAATTTTCAGAATAAAAGCAAAGGTCAAAGTGCAGGTGGTGGACAAGATGGTACAAGGAAGAGAAAGAGTCCTACATGCAGTATATGCAATCAACAAGGTTAGCTTCAATTCAAGGAGCATAGTCCGATTACCTCAACTTTTTCAACATTTTGAGATTTTGGTACTAAAATATTTGGTAAGAATAATTAATTTTACACAGCTCTTAAATACAAAATTGCCCATTAAAATCAAAACGGTTTGACCGATTCAGCTAAAATTTTAACTTTAGACCTCATGAGTGGTCATTTGTCATATGACTTTGAAAACTAAATTTTTGAAAATCGGACCAAGCTCCTTCCTTAAATAAGTAAAATAAATTGAAAAGAAATCAAAAAGGCAAAAAGGTAAAACCATTCCTTGAAAAATGTTGCCAAAAACTTGTTTTAAGAAAGTTCTCAAAAATGAGCTTTTAGTCAAAAACTTGACAATAAGATTCCTTGTGAAATTTCTTTCCTAGAAATGTAAAGATAATTATAATAAAAACAATGAAACCAAATGCAAATCTGAAACTAAGCGACAGCCTCTATTCTTTACAGGGTGGATCAAAAAACTTTAACCCAAGTTCAAGGTCACATTTCAGACAGTAATTGTACCTCAATCAACTTGAATTTGCACAGGAATTATAAACTATCCCTGACAGTTTTATGCAATTTGCATCATTAGGTCTTGAGATACAGCTCTTTATGTAAACTGTCCTTCAAAGTGGCTTGTCCACGAAGGCTTTTTTTGTTTTTATCTTCAATCTGTTCCCCTTGATCTGCACCATATTTGGTTCCAAACGTGTTAAATAACGCGTGTTTATCTGATGAAAGTGATAGACCATCAATTTTGAATTGAATGATGTACCTGAACATGGCTTCAGATAGTGGAGCCTCAGTTTCAACAACGTAATGGTGCAGTTCAGATTACTGGTTCTTACAAGAGGCCTGTGAATTCCAGCTCACATAATTTTGATTGTTTGTTTTTGTTTATTTTATCTTCTTCGGTAAATGTTTTCCAATAGAGTGGTTAGACTTAGTCACTCAATTGTTGTCAGATATATTTCTGGCCCTTAGGTGCTGTAAAGTGACAAGATTACATTGAAAGATCAGCTAGGAAAATGCAATGAAATTGCCTTCAATTTAAGCAGGGAACGCCCGTAATACAACATGCAGTGCAATACGTGCAGGTTAGAGTACTTAAATTGATTACACATCAATGTTGTGTAATCCATTTAAGGGTTGAAGTCAGAAGGAGAGAGGAGCAATCGTGGACAAGCCACTTTGAAGCAATATTTTAATAATGGACTGTAAAACCAATGATCAAAACTTTATCAAAAATGCAGGAATGATTTAAAACCGTTCCCATATAATGCCTTTGCCAACTGAAGTTGATAGAGGTACAATTTACTAAGTAAAAAATAACTGTTAACTTGGGTTTTGAGTTTTTTGAACCACCCTGTATAGTTAAGTTTAGATAAAAATAACATTTCGTGTATCTTTTGAAGGACAGGGTTTTTTTTAAATTCTGATGAGCTTAATTTGAACCTATAATAACAGTAAGCCTTGAGAGAATAAAAAAACCGTTTGCCACATTCATCTTGACTTAAATCCTAACTATGCAAGAATTGAAAGAAGGCAATAATAATAGTAATAATAATAAAAATAACACACTTGTCAGCGCTCAACACAAAAGTCTCTGGACGCTCACAAACTTACGACTTTAAATTATGAAGTAACTTACACTTTGGTAATTGTGCTATAGAGCTTTAAATCAATCATTAAAATGTTAAGCAGGAATATGTAAGTCTCCACCAAATCATATTTTGGGCCATATCATTTTCGGGTATGGGGCTGAGTTGGTATACCTCTTGATTTTTTCATAAAGATGCTTGGATGCTTATCTGACCATGTAAGTCTTGAATTTGATTTCATGTGCAAACATTGTCTGCATTTTCAGCAGTGTCTATTGCGACTTACATTGAGATAGATATGCCCAAATTCCTTGCAATTTCATTTTGAAAATTCTCATCAAAGTGTCACATGTGCCTCCCAATATACTAGAAGTACAATTATAGGTTAGAAAATTGCATTTCATGTCGCAAGTAAAATGAGACAAAATCAATACATGTATCGCTCATTCCGAAAAATCGGGTGCCAATGCAGTTGAAAAAAATGAAAAAATAAAGTTGCTCAAATATTTTTCTTTTAAGCGTTTTTTATTAGTAAACTAGTCATGGACATTGAATCCAAGTGATTTGTCAACACCACTTCAATATTTTTTCTGTTACAAAGACTTACCCATTTTTACGTGGTGGGCAATGGGTGAGCTACGTTACCTGCTCAATTTTTAAGTATTGATACTCGCCAATTTTTTGCATTTGTAGGCAAGTGTATCCTTCATATGTGACCTGCTCCCATGAAACCCAGACAAAGTCGGGAAAAATCATTTGTCTGATTTGGCCATAATAAAAATGCTGAAATTACAAGCTTTAAAATGATGTATCACTTATTAACATTGCTCAACCTTTTGCCATTGAAAAATCCATATTTCCCTTGAAAATTCCTATGTTTTCTATTGATTTGTGGCAAATTCATTGGGCTGTAACTCAATAAGTACTCTGGCGACTTTGTCCGGGTTTTGTTGGAGCAAGTCACATATGCACTGTTAGTGCATAGAAAAGTCATGAAACGGTAGTTATAAGTTCTGTAGAGGTCAGTAGTAACGTAGATCACGGTAACGTAGCTCACTGTTTTTGCATGTTTTAATGCACAAAACATACATTAGACCATTTACTTAGTAAATTCTAATATAAACGAAGTAGTAGTGTATATCTCTATCACATACTAAAATGGAATTGCTGCAATGCCTATGGTTACTGAGATATATGGTTACGTAGCTCACATTTCTTAACATGGTCGGTTCAAATTTTCATGTTCAACACTTTCTTTCGTCAAACATGAATAAATTTGACATTTTCTATTATGGTTTTCAAATTCACTGGAATGTTTGCTGTCAGCATACTTAAATTTTGTTGGAATTGCTGTTTTTCCCCATCAAATAATGGTATGCCAAACTTAAGTAACGTAGCTCACACGATGTTGGTGGAAAATGAATTTCGTTTTTGAATTATGGAAAGATGTCATCAAATTTGGAAATCATTGTTCAGATACAAAATGCTGATCGTTTATCTGTTTAAAAATTATAATAGGCTTGAAAAAGTATTATATACTAAAAGAAAATGAGCATGTCCAAAAGTAACACTTCTGCGATGGAAACTCATTTTTAGCTATTTTTCACGTTTTTCGCTACATTGAAGGCATAAATCAGAGTCATATAAATGGCATTAAAAGTATGACAAACCATATATGACCAAGTAGATTTTGACAAGCCCTACCCGAAAAATTGCAGTATTGGAAGAGATAAAGGCACTGGAAGGTTTTTGTGGACAAAAGAACGTAAAACATGCTATTGGCACCCAATTTTTCGGAATGAGCGGTATGGTCAATTTTAAAATGTTGAATTCATGAGGCCTGTTGGGGCCGAGTGAATTGAACAATAATCAAAATTTACCGCAAGTACATAAATTTTTCTCAGCAAAATGGAATGCAAATTAATTATCTTAATTTATACTTAACAGAAAAAAAAATAAATATTTTATGAAAGGAAATTAAGCCTTTACTTAGGCATTATAAGTCAAAATTGAACAAATCAACTGACGAAAACAATGTAACAACCATACATGCTAAACGCCCTTCACACAAACCAGAAAGCAGCACGCATATTGCATTGTGAGTTTACAATCCACTCCGCGTACTTTGTATTCTTGGTTTCTGATTGGCTAGATTATATGTGAAGTGTATGAATAACTCATCCTACATGAACAACAGTTTGTCATGTGAGTGCAAGAAAGTTGTATCTGCAATAGCTGCCATCTATCAAAAATTTGCATTGCACACTGTATAATGTTTAGTCTTGGGTCAGTGGCTCTTGAAATGGTTCTTCGGGTGATGGTGTCTCAAAAAAGCACCTCTACCCACCACCACTCCGATAAGCCACCCAAACCCACCCTGCATGCATTGTATTTTCACTGCGCATCTCGGTTGTCAAATTAGCAAACATGAATTTTATCTCGTATTTTCTTTTTCATTTATAATAAAACTGGCAAAAATATCACTACAATAAGTCACCTATTCTTTCAGAAATCCAAAAGATGAACATATTTAATGCAAAGACCAGATTGTCACCCAAGATATATTTGTTTAAAGAAATCTGATTAAATCGTTAATAATCACAAGACAAATCTCAACATTCCAAAGTTAAAGAAAAAACAAACAAACAGCATAACACATCAGATCAGCTGATTATTGTAGCAAATCGGTCCTATATTCATGACCGACATTAATATGCTAATTTCTTTTGTTACATTCTATTTTTATATCTGTCAATCAACCCTGTTTATGTCATTTCCTCTCGAATATGATTGGGGTGTATTATCAAAGCCACACCTCTATACACTGTTCACGTGTTCACCCGAGCGTGGATGGTGCCACTTTCTTCCATTGGCTGGAAATACGAGTTTCACGGCCCTGATTGGATGTTGTCATTGTCAAGAGATGTGAGACAAACAATCATAGAAATTCTTGGAACTCTCTGTAGGAAATGTTGTCACAAGTTTTCCTTTTTTTGTTACAGGTCATACAAAGAGGTCGTGTCCCATGAAGTGAATAACCATTGAACTGAAAGGCACTACAGCTAATTGATATGACAATAATGCAAGTATAATGACTCTGAATGGAATGAATACAGCCCGACGTTTGGACATGCTGGGACCACCTATACATGGATATTGCCATATATGTGATCTAGAAGTTGAATAGTGGTTGAAATTATATTGGAGAATAGACTGCATCTTCCAGTGATATATATTTATTTTAAGTCTTTTAAGAACAAATCTGTTGAGAAACTCACAAAATCAAATCAGATATAACAATGATTGTGTAATTTTTTGTATCAACAGATCACCCCTAACCATATCCATAATCATCAACTACCATCGATAGTCTAGAATGTCCCTTACTGAGATCTGAAATCAGAATGTCCCTCACTGAGATTAACCACATACTTTTTTTACGATTGTAAGGTTAACCTTGTTTTACCAAAGATTAATGTAACCCACTCTGATCTTGTTTCTTGTAATCTTGATGTCTTCATCGACTATTTTTGTTATTTGATCAGAGTGATTTGTTGATATTTTTTACCAAGTGCCGTTTGCAACCACTCACTACATTGATAAATTGCTGAGCACACACACTCTGGTTTTTAATTACTCATGACGAAAAGAAAACATTTACACTAACAGTTAAACTTCTGGGAAATCCCCTATTCAACTTGGCAGCATAGTGTACTCACATACACATGGCAGTGAACTTTTACTTTAGAGTCACTTTACTTTGCCGATAAAAAAACCCCAAAAAACAAAACAATGTGCAGTTGGACTGTATGCTGGTTATCAAAAGCAAGTTTGTTGGGAGTGGTTTGATAATTTGATGTGCAGACAATCAAGTTAATAATCAATAATACCTGTTCAAGGACAGTCTGGATGTTACTGTATAGGCGAATTCATACTCGGCCTCCAAACAAAATTTTTCCTACAAAACATTTGGTCGTGACGTCACCAAATATTTGCCATCGAACTTAAAGTATAAACGGGTAGCAAACATTTGGTCCAATGTATATGGCAATTCAATAGCATGTGCAATCTAGCGCGAAATTTTATTTGGTCTCAACACGGTGTTGAAGTTACTTTTTTGGAGTCGCTCGTCATTTTGACGTCACGACCAAATGTTTGGTAGGAAAAATTTTGTTTGGAGGCCGACTATGATTTGGCCTTATTTGAACAGGATTGATGAAAGGAACCAATAGTGAAACATTAACAAAATAATGTAAGTTCTTATTATTTGTGACTTTCATTGACATATATGCATCCTGTGGCATGAAAATTAGGAGTAGGAGTTGGGTATAGGAGTTTACAGGAGCAAAATATGAGCTTTCTTGTGTTTTCAAAGTCTCCAATTTGATGAAGCAAGTGGGGTCAAAAGCGATTGGGTCACCACCTTTTCAGAATAAACATGCAAAATGTGAGTAAAGTGAGCATTTTTCATTTTGAGATACACGGCAAAATACATGTAAAAATCATAATCTGACAAAATTAGAAATTTTTGCATATTTGATGTTCATGCTTTTCTTAAACTATTTGCAAAATACTGAGCTTTCAATTTAACTACCTGTGGCATAAAAAAATGTAGGAGTTAGGCATACGAGTTTACAGGAGCAAAATTGAGCTTTCTTGTACATGTGGTATCAAAGTCTCCAATTTGGTGAAGGAAGTGGGGTCAAAAGCGAATAAAAGAAACTACTTGAAACGTAACATTTTCATGACATAAATTGAATTGAAATATAGTACAAAAATATAGACTAAGTTAAAAGTAAGATTTCTTGGTTTCACTTGTTCTGACTTATCATGCTTTGAAGAATCATAACTCATTTTCTGGTTGTCATGAGAACTTGAAACAAGTATCATTTCAAAGTTATAAATATTTTATTTGATTCTGAAATAAAAACCAAATTAAGCGCAGACCAACTTTTAGCTGTAGGTTTGTGATGGATGATCACATTTATTTTTAATGGTGTAGGTTCCTATTTTAGGACGTGTATACTTTACTTTCAACTGATTGATCTTGACCTCTGAAGTGCATTGTGCAAGGTTTCAACCTTAGCCTGTGTCTTGTTTATTCCTGAGAGGCAAAAGAGAGTATGCTACCCTGGGGATGAGGCTGCTATGCAAATACAAGAGAAATGGAAAATAGGTATACCAATTAATTTTACATTTTGTGCTATATCTCTAAAACTATAAAGAACTTTGAAGTGAAATTTTGGATTTATAATCAGAAAAATATGGGCTTTCAATTGGTATCAAAAACATACTACTTCCGGTTGAGCCCTGGGGGATGAGAATGTGATCGGAACCTACACCTTTAAGAAGAAAATACAACCCTGATTTACCCAATTTTAGGGTCAATTGATTAAAGCAATACTATAAGATTTTGTTTAAAAATGGTTTATAATAAAAACAGCATAAAATGAAGGAGTGTGACTATCTAAAAGCGTTTTCAAGTGTATTTAGTCAACGAATTCTTTTGCTACCGAAAAATGGATAAAAAGCATACGCATGCATTCCTATACATGTGGAGTTAGTCCATCCAAATGGACCTCGTAAGCGAACACGAGCTGTAGGCGCTCGCTTGTGAGGTCCATCTAGATGGACTATGTGGAGTTAAATTCGGGATCCCGAATTTAATTCAACTAATGGCCAAAACAGTAAAGGCAAGTATATTTAAGCCAAATCATTTGGAGGGTATTAATATCTACCCAAACAAACCCAATATGCTAAAAAAATCCAAAGTCGTGGATGACAGGGGTGGCTCCATTTTAACACTTAATAGTATTGCTTTAAGCACAACAGTACAATTCTTTAAAGGCCTCCTAATTGAATGGTATGAATATTTTATTCCCAAATTTTAGATGATGCTGGATCTCGTCAGTAAACCTTTAAATTTAACTAGCTCCTTAGCATATCCATGTTGAGAGTTTACTTTTATTAAAGGAACATGTCCAATTGCTTTAACTTTTTTTTTCAAACTTAGAGATTTTTCTCATTAACCATGTGAAATTTCACAGGTAAGATGTATGTTCTGGAGATATCAGTGTAAAAACTTTCCAGTATTTTGCAACTATTTTAACCTTATGTCTTTAAGGATATAGAATTCTGACCTATAAATTTGCAGGGTTTATGAGAAAAATATGAGCTCTCTTTTACTATCAAAATCTCAATTTGCTTTTGGGAAAGTGTATGTGTTGGTGGGGGCAATAAAGTGATCGGGTCACACTCTTTTAATTCAACCTAAGGAATTAGTAACGTTCCTGAAATGTTTGTTAAATTGTGATGACTCACCCCGAAAAGGGGGACTTTGCGACAGAACACTTTTTGAGAAACGGATGAAAATAGGCAGCAAAAAATAAAGAAAAT
>JXSR01S023619.1:3924-17668 GCA_000969725.1 Ophiothrix spiculata | reverse complement strand
CATGTTTCCAATTTCAAATATCCGTCAATAGACAGTATAATTCATCATGGTGAAAAAGTTCATCAAAGTAAATGATCCCTGATAATGGGTCGTGTCATGATAATAATGGATTCCCGTGTAAACCTACAGGCCACCTCTACCATTTTGCAAGCAAAACAGACAATGATGTCATAACGCAGCAATCACTCCGAACCCAGCATAACCATGTGATCAATTCCTATTAATTCCTTAATTTAAAACATACACGTAGTTAGGGTATATATTTGTGATGGCTCACCCAGAAAAAAGGGACTTTGCAGATGATATCAATTTTGATTTTACCATGTCATCTGTTACAGCATTTTCTAAGCTTCAAAATGACAACTTACTTGTTCAAATTGATCAAGACGATCAAATTTTACAACAGAAAATCCCCTGGAAATTTTTATTATTTTCTTTATTTTTTGCTGCCTATTTTCATAGTTTCTCGAAAAGTGTTCTGTCACATGCACAGAGTCCCTCTTTTCAGGGTGAGTCATCACATTTACCTTGTGATAACACGAACATCTTCTAGATCCTTAACCTGTCGGATTCAGTGGCGTTAAAAAAAGAAGGGGGTGGGGGGGGCGGGGCAAACTCATCTCACCTTCCCCAAATATCATCGATAACATTTGATTGAGTGAATGTCATCAAGTGCATTTATTTTTCGATGAAGTGTTAGTGATGAATTGTACCCTATGCAATCTCATCAAAGAAATTCCATGGATGAAATCATATGGATGAAGCTGAATTGAAAATAAATATATATTGAAGAAATTTTATTTTTAATTCTGTATATTGAATTTTGTGATTAATAAAATATAATCGATGAAAATCTCATTGATAGAATGCCGTCAATGAAATGTTATCGATGGTAATTTAGCAAATGAAACTTCCTTGAAGAAATGCCAATAGTGAAATATTTCCTCGATTAAAATTTCTTGATGTTTGACAAAATGATTGGTGTTTCCATGGGAACAACACGCAAAAAGATCCAATTTTGATCACAAATTTTTAACTTAATTTCGTTATTTATCTAGACAATATTGTATTATGCTTTCTTCTGTGTTTTTTTTTTTTGTGTTAACTGTTCAACAATGTATCTTTTTTTTCCCCCTATCTTGTTACCTTTCCAAATTTATTGTGACTGAATTAAAAACATCATTAACGCATGCGTGAGATCCGATTTTAAAATGTGCATAATTTATTTTTAAATGGTTGACCATGACTACTGAAATACATACTATATTAGGCAAAACAAAGTCTATTTCCTAAAGCAGGTCTGAAAATTGCAATGCGGAACGCGTGTTTTTATAATTCTTGAAAAAGTGTTGGGCAAAATTATAGTCTAATTCAGAAGTGAAATTAGATGTTTTGGCCCGACGTGGAAATTGTGTATATAGTCTTGTTCCAAACAGCCTTTAACTCTTTCACTCCGTAATAAAATTTCAATTTGTCCTCTTTGGACGGCAAGCCGCTAAGAGCGGCTAACAGACATCTCGCTTTAGGATAGCATATGATAGTTATAGTGCACCGGGGTTACCCTCTTTGCTAATAAATGATGGTGTTAGATAGCCCTTTGTTTCAACTACTTGCTGGCGAATTTTCAACCGATTTGGGCTTGTAGTTTTATTTTTTAGAGCAATTTGAATAAATTGCGTCGAATTGGAAATTCCGGCCAGTCGTGCATGCATTTGAAAGCCGCTGTGAACGGCTTGCCGGAGTGAAAGAGTTAAATTGCCTGACATCATAAGTTATATAAGTATCAATAAGAACTAACATTTGAGGGTTACAACAACATCATTTGCTGTCTATTTTTATTGTTTGCTGTTATCAAATTCAAAATCGCACATGTTCAAAGATCTAAATTGGCCGAAAAATATGTTTATAATATGCAAAAATGGGTTAGAGGCACTTCCAAACAGTATCAAAAACAAAAAAACATGTTCAGAATAATCAGTGAAAAATAGATATTATGAATATTTATAACTCCAAATAATGTCAAATGCATATTTCAAATTCAAAATTTAAGATCGCTGCCAAAATAGCCGATTTTCATTAAAATTTGCCAAAAAAGCTTTTAAAATGTATGATGCCATAAATAATCAACAGGAAATAACATTTAGAGTTAAAACAAGATTTGCCACCTAATAGTATTTTTAGCTTGTATCAAACTCCAAAATGGCGCCTATCATGAGATTCAAAACGGCCAAAAAAATACATGTGTATATATGTGCTAATTAAGACGGTTTAGAAGCACTTAGAAACATTACCCCAAAAAACAAAAAACAAACAAACATAAAGTTCAATAGGAGCATTTCTTCCCACAATAAGAATATTAGCATACAAACCCTTTATGGAGCCTATACCGGGATTCAGAATGGCTGCTAAAATGCTAATTTAAGCACGATTTAGGTTAGAGTGAGTTTAAGAAACAAGATTAATCCATATCTGGGATGGAATGTTCCTTTGGTTACCCTCAAAGCCATTTTCCATAGATTCTTTTAAATAGCTTGTGCTTTTGATACCCATTCCCAATCATACAATTATATTTGACGGCCATTTTGGATACAGTATAGGCTCAATAACGGTTTTTGAATTTATGCTTACAACATTATTTGAGCATTATTTGGAATGACATGTTTTTATTGTTACCACTTTTCATTTTTTGGTATTTGGAGTTTTCGATACCAATAATTTTGATAATGATAATGCATTTATCCCACTTTGCGCCTAATAATCGTATCGTGTTTTAGCGGATATTTTGGATCTTGGTACAGACTCCATATTTGAATTGAAGTTAGTTAATACCTATGTTTCGATAGAAATTCTCCTATTAATACTTACAAAGCCATTTTCCATCGATTGTTCTAAATGTTTGGTGTTCTTGATACCATTTCGAAGCGACTGTGTATTCCATTTCTGCACATTTTTGGCGGCCATATTGGATCCCAGTACATTAGAAAAGCTTCTATTGCTACCCAAAAACATTTTTTATCGATTATCCTGAACATTTCGGGTTTTTGTAATACTGTTCTGAAGTACTTCCAACCCATTTATGCACATAAAACGATATTTTGGCGGCAATTTTAGGTCTCTAAAAAGGCACCATTTTGATTTTGATATAAGCAAACAATACAATTAGGTAGCAAATGATGATGTTGTAACCCTAAAATATTATTTCCTTTGATTACTTATAGACACTAACGATATCAGACATTTAATGGCTGTTTGGATCATTGTTAATTGTTAATTGTTAAAGGACTATAATATAATAAATAAAGTTGTTATTAATATTATTATATTCTTATTATAAATGTTGAACATAAAAAGCACCACCTTGATTGCGTGTCCAAAACAATATCAGGAAATATTGGTGCCATGAACACACCTTACCACGACATACCCATACGCACCATACATAACCTTTACTGTAAACTTATCTTGCCTTAATGCAATATACTCATTTGGGAAATACATTATCGAAGTCATAGTTATCCGATGTTAACCCAATTTAAAATGCTAAACATTTCTGACATGTAAGCTCTTGAGTTTTTGTACAGATGCAACTTCAATAAGCTACCGTCAACGTTTACAATCTTAAAGAAATGAACATTTTGCCTAAAACAAGGTCTTACAATCGGAACAACACCTTCAGCAGAAGTCCAAAATATGTCAATTCAAGTTCAATGCTTTTGATAACTTCAAGCAAACGTCAAGTGAGACGGATACGAAAAAGCATATAAATATCATGTTTACAACGGGTAAGCTGTCTAATAATCACCTGTATTTTAGAAAGACACCTTGCAAGAACTTTAAATAAAACATAGTTGGTACTTTGAGTGATTAATTTGCAAACAATCATTTGATAAAAATGAAACAAAAATAGGAATTTTAAAAAATAACATTGTTTTTTGCGATTTTAGCTTCACTATTGTGTGCCTCAAATTGTTGTGAACTCTTCAGTCACATGCAGTTTGAGTTGGCACATTTTATGACAAGAAAGCTGTTGAAAATTTTCATGAATATGATCAAAGAAAGTCGAGTTATTAATGGGTACAACAAAACAGGTGATTCACACGAAACGTCTCCTTCCTCCCTTTTCTACAAAGTTTCAAGATATTTCTTTATATATATTCAATTAGACATAATTTAGAGAAGCAAATACATTTTGATATTTTTTGAACTATGATTATTTCCAGAGTTTTCAAAAATTATATACAACGTGTGGTTTTTACTTTATTTGACAAACTTAGCATACACTAAAAACTAAAAGTTCATTACCTAATTTCAAAATTGATGACAATATTTAGAATTTCAAAACCATTCATATGCCAGTCTACTTGTAAAACAGATAGTGGAAGAAGTGGCCAAGTGCAATTTTGACAAAATTGAGTTATTTGTGGTTTTGAAGTCGCAGTAGGACAGACGATATTATGACAATTTTCTTTGGTGAGGGGTCGTCATGCTCGAGTGAATTTTGCGTAAAATTTGAAAAAACGTTAAACATATGTCGCGTTACATATCATATTACTCGTCTGGTCATGCAGATTCCACATATGTATCTTCTTGACTTTGTTTAGAAGTTAAAATCTAAAAGTCGATACGAGGTCAAGTGAGGTCGAATTTTCAACAAGATCCGATTTGCGTGAACAATTTCTCAAATTGTTTATCTTGACTTGCAGATCCAAAAAAAAAAAACATATACTTTGAGAATGTTTTGATTACTTATTTTAAAATATTGATGATTATGTGTTTAGTGGCCATGATTTTATTGGAAGAAGTGGTCAAGTACAAAATAGTGATTATTGAGAGCAGAAAGTCGATAATCGATACAGATCTCTAATTCACTATAACTGATCAACTCATGTAAACAATGACATAAACCTAATATGAATTCAAAACCGCTTGCTTTAAAAGTTATTAAAAAGACGGAATTTTAAACCCTCATAGCTCACTAAGTTACTTAAATACCTCTTGAATTAATAGAGGATTTTCAATTAAGGAAGCTCTTATGACATTTCCTTAGATAAAGAGGTTTGTATTTTTGTTAGTGTGTTGAAACCAAACTTGGTAGATTTTGATAAACCTTAAACGTAATATGGCCTTTCAATTACTTCATTTATTTCAAATTACTGACGAACAACATGGTGTTACTATTTAAACGCATATTCTATTTGCAAAAAGGCAAAATTTGATATCAGGAACTGAAACGCGAAGAATGTAACAGGATACACTCGAACAAACATTCTTGTTTAAGTGTATATTGACAATTAGCCAGTTCAGATGTTCTGCCCGTGCATAACAATGCATTTTGTAATCCGTAGTATTAAATATTGTTTACCCATTACTTATTCTATTTACTGGAGTCAGTAATTAAAGATAATCACCACTTGAGAAATTGCAATTTTTAACAATCTTGTTGTGTTTATACGATAAAAAGCACAACTGAAAACCTCTAGACGTTTTTGTTTTCGTCGAAGACAACAGCCTATCGAACATTTTGATTGACAGGCCTCTTTTGTGCGGTAAAATAAATTTGATACTTCTTTTGTCATATACGATTTAGTTTACAAATGTAAACTAAATCATTTGTGAACTAAATCTTTTGTCCTTTAATGAGATAACTTACGACAAACTTGAACAGGCTAAAATTTGTTGTCTGTGATAATATAACCATGTTTGTTCTTGTCTTCAACATTTCTAGACAAACATCAGTGCATGAATTTGTAATTTGTAATATCTCATGTTAACTATAAATTTTCATATTAAATCTCAAGAATCCTGCGTAAACACCCGTGTCATTTGCTTTCTTACCGTATTGTATTTTCCCAGCGGTTGTGAAAATACTCTAATCATTTCCGAATAATAAATAACTAGCTGCAATCTAGGTTAAACCCTGACTCAAGTATTAGATTATAGAATTGAATTTTAGGTTGTTGTAATGTTGGGTGATTATTAAAGTCTTTGTGTAATACATCGAATCTAACAGATTCAATCCCCAAGATATTTACAAAACACTGAATAGTTAGTCAACTTTAACGATTTGCATATAAATTACAAATTTCATAATTCATAATAATTTGTCTACGTTTTCATATATTTTGCTTACATCACAAACAACTATTGAAATTCCATATGTGCGCATCGCTCATTGCAATTGATATCTCAAACTGTATATTTGTGCCCGTGAATCAGTTGCTTTTTTTTTAATATATGCATTTTTTTTTCATTTTACTACAATTGAATAAAGTGTTAAAAATAATTTGATGATTTTTGATGTTGATAAAAGCAACAGAGTACTTTATGCCATCAGATATTATCTTAAGCGATAAAGACTAAAGGTGCAATTACACTGTGACGACATGCCCTCGACGTAGGGTAACATATTTCAAAATTCAAATTCAAAGCGACGAGAAAAGAGGAAAAATCAAAGTAACGACCCTCAGCGACACCACGTTAACAAATGACGAGTGGGTGCTGAAAGAAACGGAGACTTACTAATAAAATTAGAGTTGGCTTGACGTCGTTGACGACTCTCGTCGACGAACAACTGTAAGCAACGTAGTGAGGCGGCAAATGCTGACCTTGGCTGACGTAAAAGGAACAAATGCTATCGACAGGTCAAGGAAACAGTAACGTGACTTGATGACCGGGATCATTGATCCAAGTTTGTGCGTGTGGTACAATCATTCCTACTCACATTCCTTCAACACAATGTTATTGACAACGATTTCCAACAACATTGTGACGACCTCTAAACGAATACAGACTCTAAAGGTGCGTTTACACTGTGACGACTTGGGGGTAACGACAAGCCTACGCGGGTCATCGTTAGTTAAAGTCAGTTAACATTGACACAAGCCTCTAACCTCAGCAGATTATGATGTAAAATCAAGTTCAAGACTAGTGCAGAATCGAAGACAAAATTATATAGAAACTCTTATTATATGTATATAAGAGAACATTTTGCCGTGACATTTTGTGTTAAGTGAATGTGTCTTTGACCCGTATAATTGATAGTGCTCGTTGATAAATGTATTTAATTATTTTTGGTTTAATGATCTATCGCTAATGATGTGTTTACACTGTGACGATTTGTTTCGACGTAGGGTGACGTATTTGCAACTAAAAAGTTGTAACTGAAAGCGACTGATAGTAACGATAGCGTGCGTATCTAGAAACGTGTGTCAGCGTTAACTGACTTAAACTAACGATAACGGGCTTAAAATTCAAAACTGCAATACGTAGGTCTACGTTGCTTGTCGTTACCCCAAAGTCGTCACAGTGTAAACGCACCTTAAAGGTGCGTTTACACTGTGACGATATGCCCTCGACGTAGCATACTGCGACGTACCGTAACGTATTCCAAAATCACAAAATCCTGGACGACAAGCGACGAGTAAAGATGAAAAATCAAAGTTTGTTGACGTATAGTAACGACCCTCAGCGACACCACGTCAACAAGTGACGAGTGTATATTGAAAAAAACGGAGACTTACTAATAAAATTAGAGTTTTAAATGAGGTCGGTCACGGAAGGACAGCAAAACAGACATGGTTTTTCACCTTGAATGCATTTTTGAAAATGTTCATGAAAGTTATGAAGAAATTTTATTTCAAAGTTACTGAATGCATTGCTTGGTGTTTCTGCAATAGTTTGCCACACTCCACATCAAAATATTCCCTACGGTTAACAATGCGAAATGCGAAGGGATCATGGTCACGGAAGGACGGTCACGGAAGGACAATTTGTCCGTTGATTTTTGGGTGTACTGAACCGTAAAGCCTGGTCAGGTTTAACAAAAAATACAACCTCATATGTAAATTTGATCCTTATTTAAGACATTTAGAACAATAACACCCAAGTAAACAACCAAGAATTGGTTGAAAAAAATAAATGAAAATTACTACTTTTCATTATAAAAATCAAGAAATTTGACCAAAAATTTGGTTTTTTAAAGAAATTTCATAGACATCTTTGTTCAGTCTTTTCAAAATTAGGCATATTATAAAGAGTTTCAAAATAGCTTTCTTTTGACACCTAATATATGGTGGTAGCATTTTTCATTGAATAGTTACATCCTTTTTTCGATATTTTTCTCATGTCCACTTTTTCGTGAAAATGCCCATCAACAATCTGCGGAGGTTAGAGGCTTGTGTCAACGTTAATTGACTTAAGCTAACAATGACTGGCATAAAATTCAAAACTGCAATTCGCAGGTCGACGTTGCTTGCCGTTACCCCCAATAAGTCACAGTGTAAACGTACCTTCAGGACTACTCTACTAGAAATTTTAGTAGTTTCTTTTCTGCAGTTTTGGCTACCTATAACCATTACTTATCGACATGCGTGACTTGAACTGGTGATATAGGAATCACAGTCCAAACCAGATGTACAGAATAATTCCCTATTAAATGGCTACTGAACCTAGCATTAACATAATATCCACGAGTGTGTTGTTGCCAATGGTGCACACTGGTGGGATCAACACATGTAAATTTAATTCATTGCCAAAATGCTGAATAAATAGTTTTATGCTCCAAATGTCTTTAAAGTAAAAATTTTCTGACATGTTAGCGATTTTTTATTGCGCTTTACACAGACGATGAAACTGTAATTACAAGGCAAAAATGGACAGGATTTACAACCCAAATTTCAGAAGTTATTTGTTTCGTCTTATTTGATCTTCTGTCTTCTTCTTACCAAAACGAAAATTATGATCAATTTTGTAAATTGTAAATAACATCAATTGTGCAAAGATTGTCTGGTTCCACACTTGCAATTCAGACTGAAAGTAACATTTGTTAGCTATACAGAAGATCATATAAGACGAAACAAATAACTTCTGACATTTGGAGGGTAAATCCTGTTCATTTTTGCCTTGTAATTACAGTTTAAGTGTTGAATAAACTTTTAATATTTGACCATTGTCTGCCATTTTTATCACATTTCATTTACAAGACTATTTTACGATCCACACATTATAGAAAATAACGTTCCTAGATACTTAAATTCACCACTCTTGTGGCATCAGTAATGATTTTTCCAATATCACCAGTTTTGATGTCCTAAGATCTCTTTCATGAGGGTTAAATTAAGCCAAAGATATTAACAAATTGATTGACATCTTTTGATCAATGTTTAAACACTGAAAACCTAAACTGGTCAGTGTGACTAACTTTAAGCTAGTCCAGACGGTACACATCTAGACTAGCTTTAAGTTAGTCTGTATTGCTGATTAACTTAGCCTAGTCCAGCATGCTGGACTAGTCTCATTTTACTTGCTTGACTAGTTTTAAGTTAGTCTGTTGACCAGCTTGACGTTAGTCCAGCAAGCTGGACTAGTTTAGGCTAGTCGCTTGACTAGTTACTGACTAGTTTTAAGTTAGTCCAGACGGTACACATCTTGACTAACTTAACGTTAGTCAAGCAGACTTGACTAACGATACGTTAGTCAAGCGGGACTGGGCAACGTTAGTCAGGCAAGCTAGTCGAGCACGCCAGTGCACATGCATGTACGATAACAAGCTTTTAAGCTTAATCCACGATGTATATATAGCTAATTCGTCAATGATGTTGAGAGAGGTTTAAGAGTGACATATGACCAAAATAGTCCGTGAGCTGCATATAATCAAATGTTATGATTCACGATACATCAGTACATAATGGTGATATTTATGAGGTCAAACAACGTCTGTGTCTGTGCTGTCCACTATGTTGCCATCAATGACTCCACCTGACCGTGCTCAGCCTGACTAACTTAAGCTAGTCAAGCCAGCTTGACCAACTTGAAGTTGGTCAAGCTCTTTTGTACTGTCAAGCTAGTCAAGCTCTCAGTCTGGCAAACTCGTCAAGCAAGGTTTTGCACGTTAGTCAAGTGGGCTTGACTAGTTTACAAGCTAGTCAAGCAGGCTTGACTAGTTTAAAGCTAGTCAAGCCTGGCTTGACCAACGTCAAACTAATCAGGCAAGCTGGACAAACCTGCCTGACTAGTTTAAAGTTAGTCAAGCAGCTGCTTGACTAGTTAAAGTTTTCAGTGAACCGAAGTTACCAAAAAGTGTCGCACTTTGTTAACAGAGCCTTAATCTGACATGCAGGTAATGTTAAAGGTCTCTAGTCTTTTTAAAAGGGGGAACACATAAGGATACTTCATTATTTTTATTGACTTTGCGCAACCGGTTTATAAAATTGACCATAACTTTTCGTTTCGGTTGTCGCACATATGTAATTTTTTCTGCTATGGAAAGACAATAGTCTATTTTACATATACTTAAACCAAATTAACGGAATGTATCATACTTTTTTCAAATGGACGCACTTTAATCACTGTTCCTTTAGTAGACAACAGTCAAAGTTATTAACAAGTGTAAAAGTAATCAAGGTCCCCTGGAATCAAAGTCCACCGTCCATAGGCCATAACATAGTAAAGCTTTTAACTAAAGTGACAGTTGTTAGTCCGTACTTTACTGTACAACCCGAACAATAGAAATGGGGGACTAGCATTAAATAAATCGGATGGACTGGCCCAGATGGTTTGAAGATAGGGTAGGTATAATTGCCATATATCTCTGCTTGTAGAGCATCAATTGGATGAAATAAAGTGCATTTTGTAGCTTAAGAACTTGGCTTTTGATATAGGTAAATATCAATATAATACAAAGTGTAACTTTATTCATTCAGTGTATATAACAATTTTTTTTTCTGTTAAAACCTGTATATTTAACCCTCGTCTAACCAAGCCTTTTTTGTAACACGTCTAACCAAGGGGGGTTGTTGCAACCCCCCCCCCCCCCTAAATTTTTGGAACGGAACCCCCTATGAACTTGGTTTTGCTATCAATAGATAGGTATTGTCCTCCCCTATCCAACGACACCACGATCACAAAAACCGGCCAAGGCGTTACGTAATTATGACGTCATAAAGGTCGAAAATCGGAAAAATCAGAATTTTGGCAAAAATGGTCACCAAAATCAAAATGTTTCTAAATAATGGAATTTCATCGGTTTTTTTTTCAAAATGACGATTTAAAATTGTCAAAAATGTCGCCGGGTTGCAACAACCCCCCCCCCCCTACACCCCAACTTTGACGGCCCACCCTAACCCCACCTTAGGTGGTACCCCCTAATTTTTTCATCAAAATGACCGCAAAGGATGTAAAAGAGATTACCCCAAAGCCTGGGGTCGGTTGCTTTTGCGTTTTTATGCTACGAAGAAAAAAACCTTAGGGGGGGGGTTGCAACCCCCCCCCCCCCTGGTTAGACGAGGGTTAAACTATCTTGTAACTTCTTAGACATAAAACATGCTAAAGATAATTTTGATTGAGCATCATCTTGCGTTTGTATACGTTGAAGGGTATATTATTTTTCAAATATCTAATGTCACATAACAGTATAGCTAAATGCTCACATTTACAGAATTATTAGAATATGTGTGGATTTGTGAATATGATCCTCCGTTAACAGTGATAAGATATTAATTTGGGATTTTCAATTGGTTCAATTAGTTTCATTGAAACGCTGTTTCTATGTTTTTCAGGACTATTTTAGAAATCAGAAAATTCTATAAAGGTTAAACCTTGACTAAAAGTAGTTAATTGAATTGAAGTCAATTATACTTGAGTACATGCGAGGTATAAATAACTTCTTTCTGTTACGTTTAATAAGTTGTCAACCTGCAATTTATTTAAGATTTGAATATAAAATATGAGTTTTAAAATGAAGCTAAAATATTATATTTGGTGATTAAAGTTGTATAAATTATATAACAGTTATCAATACTTTGTTATTTTAAGGTTCAAGTATAATATAATTTCTGAATATCAACTTTCATCTATCCAGGCTGTTAACACGTCCACCGGAGGTGGGATCAGTTGTAATTCCCTTGTCTAATCAGAATATCAATAATATTTCGTATATTTTTTTTAAGTTTTTGTTTCGATATTTGCCTATGAGTCTACATGATAAAACATGGGCTTTAAGACGATTTAAGGTAATGGACTTATCAACAATTTTTGCCAAAAACAAGATCTTACAATCGGAATAACACCTGCAGCAGGAGTATGCCAATTCAATTTCTATGCTATTGATAACTTCAAGCAAACGTCAAGTGAAACGGAAACGAACAAAATTTCTTGATTTCTTTAGTAAGTTGTCAATATTAAACATGATGTTAAACATGACAAGCATATAAATGCCACGTTTGCAACGGTTAAGATGACGAATAACCACCTGTCGTTTAGAAAGACACGTTGCAAGATTTTTAAATAAAACACAGTTGGTACTTTGAGTAACTTATTCTCAAACTATCAGTTAAAAAATGTATTGCCAAGTAGGAGATTAAACAACAGGACATTGTTTTTGTTTTGAGGTATCATAAATGCAAAATTAGCTTCACTATTATGTGCCTCAAATTGTTGTTAACTTTTGAGTCACATGCCGTTTATAAAGTTAGCACATTCGTTCGCAAGCAAACTGTTAAACGTTCTCATGAATATGAGATATTTGAATATTTGTCACTTTCTTTCAAGTTTAACAAGCTACAGGATGTATCAGCATTTAGAAAACAGGCGATTCACAAACAAAGTCTTATTCCTTCGTTTTGTATATAATTTTGAGCTATTTCTTATTTTTTTTTTACAAAAATAGACACAATCAAGAGAAACAAGCACACTTAAATTTAATTTGATTTTTGAATCATGAAATTGTTCAAAATATTCTAAAATTATCTTCATATAAGTATATACAACGTGTGATTTTTTTTTTTATTTATGTTCAACGAAAACTCAGCATACACTAAAGACTAAAAGTGCATTACTTACATCCGAATTTTATTACAGAAATTAGAATTTTAAAGCTATTCATGCATCAGTCATCTTATAAAACTTCATTCAATAGACAATTGTCAATTAAGGAGCGTCTTATGATATTATGAACAACTTGAATTTACGCTTTCTATTTGTTATAGGGCAAATTTGAATATCAGGAACTGAAACGCGAAGAATATATCAGGATAAACAAGAACAATAATATTTTTGTTTAAGTGCATATGTCAATATTTTTATATTACAAATTTAAAATTTCTAGACAAACATCAGGTCATATACATTTTCAGTGGTACGATTATTTTATTTTTATGTTGTACATAAAGTTCAACAATTCTGACTAACAATAACTGTGTCATGTTCTTTCTTAACCAATTTTATTTTCCCGGCGGTTGTGAAAATGCTCTTACCAATTCCGAATAAGACAAAAGTTGCAATGTAGGTTAAGCCCTGACTCAAGTATAAGCTTATAGAATTGAATTATAGGCCGTGGCAATGCTGGATTATTTACGACTTTGTGTAAGACACCGCATCTAACAAAGACAATTCCCAAGCTGTTAACAAAATACTGTCTCGTTAGTTAAAATCGCATATAAATAAAAATTTCATAATTCATATAAGAATGACTTGTCTATTTTGTCTTAATATTTTGCTATTACAGACAACTTTAGAAATTCCCTGAAAGCTAGCGCATCGGTCACTGCAGTTAATACAAAGTTTATGCCAGTTGCTCTCTCGCTCTTATGCAGTTTTTCTCAATTTGCTACAATTGAATAAAATATTAAAAATAGTTTGATGATTTGTGATGTTTATAAAAGGCTAATTCCATGATCTTGTATCACATACATGAATTTTTCAAGTTCAATTCTGACATAAAAGTAATACCTGAGTTGAAAGTAAACAA
>JXSR01S023618.1:0-11996 GCA_000969725.1 Ophiothrix spiculata | reverse complement strand
TTCCTTGTGAAAATTCCTTTCTGGAAATGTATACTTTTATTAACTTTAAGCACTTTGTTAAAAAGTTATGGTTCAAAATAAACTTGCAAAAACGTTACACTGAGTAAGGTGCTTACACCCCTTAAGTTGGCCGTAACCTGTTTTTGTGCAAAACAAACAGTTCTTGTGTGGTTATTTCAAGCTTTATTTTTTAGTATTTATGTATTTTTCAAATTTGAAATATGTATGGTAAATCTTGAAGTCAACTAATCTTGTAGTTAACTTAAATATTACTTTCTATTGATGGTTTAGGATATTTGGCCTTTTTAAGCATATTTTGCTCTCTTTTTTTTTTATTATTAAAAATATGCCCTTTTGGCGGCCAATTTGAATTTAACCTAGGTTTAAGACATTTTCATTATACATTCCATTAGATTTAATTTGATACCAAACGTGATGTATTTACAAGTCAAAATGAGATCTATCATACATGTACTGAACGTAATATCTAAAAGGGGGTGCGGCTCAAGACCCCTAATAACAAAAATTGCTCAAGCGTATAATTTTGGCATCATTCAGATTCTTAAAGTACACGCTGTCAACTACCAGTTTCATCAAAAAAATTGCAACCATACCCAACTTGACGTTCATGATATATATTGGATCAAATCTACCTATAAACTATATCAGTAGATCATTAGATAGCAATGTTTGAATGAGAGTTAGGCCAAAACAATTGTTTGTTTGTCCTCCCCACCTGGCTGGTCAGATTTGCTCCGCCAATTATTTGAGGATTTTTCATACAGAAATATACAAATATCATCTAGGAAAATTTTTAAAATGGTAGAAATTTGACATGTATTTACCAGCCAAAATCAGTAGTGTGATTATTGACAATAGGTTTCAACATGCAATGCATCAGCTCAGTTGGTAGAGTGTGGTGCTAGTAATGTCAAGGTCCTAGGTTCAGTTGAACCCTGGATGGTCAGTCAGTTTTTCACTGACTCTCAGGTTCAAACTCTGAATGGTCAGTGATTTTTTTTGCATACTCTCATTTATGTTGTGTGGTTGCCCAGTGTCATGTCAAAGGTAGTTTGATTGCTTTACAAGAACATTGCCAGCAGCTATTTGTGGCAATTACTGTTTGGTAATTTCAACAGTAAACAATTTTTTCAACCGTAAACAACATTTCTAATGGCTACACTTGTGCTATAGATAACCTGTTGTTGGTATATACTTTCCATTTTGTTTGTTGCCGTCAGCATATCGGCAAATGAACAGGCATTTAGCAAGCAGAAATGTCAATTTGTCTTCATTATGCTGAAAAACAAAGGAGTCAAATATTTTTAAAATATTGTAATATAAAGCTTTAATTTCTAATGTTCTTCATGGTAATTTATATTGTAATAGTATCGTATTCACTCGTCCAATTCAACTAGTGATTTTCTACCTGTATATTGCTGTTACTGTTGAGTTATTTCATCCTAGTAGGTAGTTTCACATTAGCCCAGCACTGAGCACATTTTACAATAATTTGTAAAAAAGAAAAGCTGACCCTCCTTTTTGAGGAGCCATTATAAACAAAGAATCAATAACTCAGTTGGCCTTATCTACAGTAGATACTGGTATGTGGACGAGTGCTAATACAGTGGATAGCAACATAGATAATAGAGCACATGGATGGTCAACACGATTAACCTTGATTAGCATTAAATAGAATTTCTATAGAGCCGGTAAAATCCTTTTGAATCTATACGCCGGGAAGTAGTGACGTCATAATTTATGTTAATCACCCAACACGTGCGTTTTGGACCCAAACAAACGCTGTGACCATTTTTGCCACACGTTAAGTCTATGGAGAAAAAAGTCCGACTCCGATTTTATACCATAACTTTTGTTTGTTTTTTTAAAATACAGGAAAACATGCCGGCCTGTTATGCTGAAGATAGTGATAATAAGCCAGGACTGGACCCCTGTCTTTATTTTCGTTTTCCAACTGAGAAAAATCAGTTTGATTTGTATGTTTACATACGCCTATTCTGTTAATACAGGTAATACATACGATCAGTGGAACCACTCAGGACATGATCATTTGTTTGGGTCCAGATCGCACGTGTTGGGCTAATTATCATAAATGTGACGTCACTACTTCCCTGGCGTATGTCTCAGCAGCACTTGAGATTTGAACGGTTTGAATAGCGCGGGAGTTATTATCAATAATAACTAATGGTCCAAGACAATGGGATATACATATTTAGCTTATGGTCTAGTCTTTGCTCAATCAACAATTCCAATGTCGAATAATGCAATTAATATATTAAATTTTAAAAAAGCACTACGGTAAATGTAGACAATTTTAGCTTCCTTCAAAGTGGAATTATTTAATCTGGAGTTTCACTGTGGCCTTTTTTTTACACAAGATACACCTCAATTGTACCATGAAAAATAATTCGGCTATTTTTAGTGAACTGACTCTGCAACAGCCTTGTCTACCATTGATGTATACAGCCAAACACATCCAGTGGGTATGATACTAGACAATATACCTTTTAGTATAATTGCATAAGTCTTGACTGTGGGGAAGGCTAGAGATCCTTTATGCTTAATTGTGAGACACACATAGTTTTAATGGTTTATGAAGCTGACCATCCATGTGCTCTATTATCTATGATGGCAACATGACATCAATATGCAAGAAGTAATATTTATTCCAATCACCTGCAATTTACAAACATTTATAATATTTACATACATGTTGTTATAATACAAAGAGATTAATCTTAATTTACATGAATTTTATCAAAACAAAGTACATTACCAAACATTTGGTTGTGATGTCACCAAATATTTGCCATTGAACTTAAAGTATGAACGGGTAGCAAACATTTGGTCCAATGTATATGGCAATTCAATAACATGTGCAATCTAGTGCAAAATCTTAACTCGGTGTTGAAGTAATTTTGTTTGGAGTCACTCTTCATTTTGACGTCACAACCAAATGTTTGGTAGCCAAAATTTTGTTTGGAGGCCGACTATGGTTTGGGCCTTAATATACAGATTTGAATATAGATAGATCATGGTAGCCGTTAAAGAGAGAATTATAAAAAGATGAACTTCTGGCGGTTACATGCAGTAATCTAGAATTATTAATCTTGCTCAGATGCACCATTTGGTCAAAAGATGCAGACCTGTAACAGTCCATTCATTAATTAAAACACAAACACAAGTCTATGGAATTTGCATTAGCAATTATCAATGTCACAAACAAGCATGAATCCTCAAATGTCAACAAATCAAGTTTGGTAATCCTTTCTTCATAACTAGGCGAAGAGTCAACATCAAAGGAATTCCTATAAAATACCACCCGTACTATTTAGCGCTTTCCGTTGATCTGGTTATTGCTATTTGAAATCATGGGATCATGTTTTAGCTAATCAACTCTGTTAAGTTTATTGATGTGGTATATAATAATTATTAGTAATTATTTGGCATGGTATACTGCTTTGCACTTATTGCAATTGTATTGTTTATTTTCTCTACAGAACATGTGTCCATAGGTGCACTTGGCGATAGTTTTTATGAATATTTGATCAAGTCCTACATCATGTCAGGAGAACAAGACCAGCAGGCCAAGAAGATGTACTTTGATGCCATTGAGGTAAGACTAGTCCCGGCCGGGGAGGGGGGACTCAACTTTGAGGTATGCGCCATGTGCCACCAAATAGATCCCGCTTTTTTAGGCTCGCTCTCACTGAAAGACCCCCCTATTTTTACCAACTGGATATCACTTGGATCGGTTATGATCTACTAAAATTTAGCATGATCATAATAACAAAAAAAAATTTTTGCTTTGTTTTTTTTAACCAACTTGGGTAGGTTTGATTGCAATTGCCCTTTGGATTTTAGGAGGGCGTTTTTATTGTTTAAAAAACATGTTTCCAATGTTTCGTCATAAAATGGAGAACTCAAAATGCACATGGTTTGGTTTACTTAAAGGATTCAGTCAAAAAGGAACCATATGTTTCTTTTACTTTGTTTATGTTTTCTTATGATTTAATGATTTGTTATATAGAGTGGCTTTTTCTTCAAGATTTACAGAGTATAGTATCCTGGATATCATGATTTCTTTTTTGCTCAAATGTTTTAAGACATCTCAAAGTTCAAAAGAGCACCAGATTAACCTCAATTAACCCTGAATTTTGTTCCTTTTAGAACGGTGAGGTGCTTCCCCAATTTGAGGAAATGCTCGATATCTTTCACCCTCTGCTCTGCACCATTTATCCTTCACCCTCTTAACCCTTTATGAAGGAATATATTTAGATTACCAATGTGATGACTCACCCTGAAAAGGGGGACTTTGCGACAGAACACTTTTCAAGAATTAGATGAAAATAGGGAGCAAAGAATAAAGAAAATAATAAGAGTTTCTGTTGTAAAATTTTATCGCCTTGATCAATTTCAACAATTAAAGTGTCATTTTAAAGCTTAACAATGCTGCAACAGATGAAATGATAAAATCAAAATTGATATCGTCTGCAAAGTCCCCCCTTTCGGGATGAGCCATCACATATAGGAAAGTTATCAAAAAAGTTTCATTGAATTTGCATCATCAGAAAGGGTTTCACAGGATAAGGAAATGTTCCGGCTCAGCTTCAGATTTCTCCCTGTCTGCCATTTTGTTATTGGCAAATTTTGTATTGTAAATTGTAAAATTAACTAATTTCAAAATTTTGGAAAAATTAGTTAGCTGAAGAGGATTTTTTTACATCAACCTCATTAACATTCATGAGCCTAATTTGCATACGATATACATATTATTGTCTTTAAGTGTCTCAAAATAAAGATTAGACCTTCCTTTGTACAATTATGACTTGCCTTGACTGATTATATTTACGACAAGGTTCAAGGTTTGACCCAGGTTTGGCGGACATCGGCGTGAAAAAAATATTTAGGGGTGAAGATAAGCTGTAAAAATCTTTTAATGAGACTTTTCTAATGTAAAATTGACTGTATTTTATGATTTTTGTTGTTACAAGTCTCTCAGATTCATCGGAAAGCGGCAATTTTGAAATTTTGGGCCGATTTTGCGGAAAAAAGGGCGTTTTTGGGTGACAAAAATTTTTAATACCAGATTTGAAATGCCCATAAATTCAAAACTTTGCATAAGAGAGGAATCTTTTAGTATTAATTGGTGGACAGTAGTTATAAAAAATGAATTTACCAGTTGTATTCATGCTATGTTGCATTGTTTTCGCACAGGAGCACTTACAAAATGAAGTTTGATGTGACAAACGATGTTTAAAAAATCACTGTTTTCGGCAAGAAATGAATTTCTAAACATGATATCTTTCCATAGGAAGGTCATAGAAGGTTTATTTACCACTCATTACATGCAGAATTTAATAAGGAAGAAGCCAATACCAAATTTGATTCATTCCAAGACAAGAAAATGTATAAAAATATCAAAAATATTACCCCTACCCCTTAAATTTTTGAGCCGTGAAAAAAGTCTGCCATTTTACAAAAAATGATGGTTTAAGAGAACAAACGAAGCTACAGACCTGAAAATTTAATCAATTATGCACAAACCAAACTTCTAAATGGATATATACTTGAAATTGTGATAAACGGAATAATTTTTCCAAAATAATTTTTTTTACGAGTTTCTGGTCCGAAATTTTTGGCAAAATTGGCCACTTTCATCAGTCGTACGGAAAAAACAGGATGTCCGACAAGCTTGAAAAACTAATCGTTTATGCCCACAACAATTCTCATCATGATTGTGGTGCTAAATTTAATTAAAATTGCTCACTTTTTGAAAAATTTTTTTTTTTACGAGATATCATAAAAAACACAAGTTTTCAGTTGTCTGCGTTATTGCGCAATCACCAGAATAACGGCAAATTTTCGGATTTCGATTACATTTTAAAGTTTTACAACATTTTACCTTCTAGTTGAACTAAATAGACCTTTATTAAAACAGTTTTATTCTGAAAAATATGGCCTACTGTTTCATTTAACATGTTTACATGAGTGCAAGTCATCAATTTCTCATCGTCTCAAATGCCGATAAAAAAACTCTCGTCTAGATTTTCCTTCGTAACTGGAAAACGATTGCATATTTTGTATTTCTGATTTCCGATTCAGAATCTACACAAAATTTTACCCTAGAAAAAGTATGTTTTAATATAGAAACAGCAACTTCCAATAATTCATCATTTTGTCCGCGAAACCTGGGTCAAACCTCAAACCTGTAAACCACCTAACATAGGGTTAAATTTAGGGATATACTTTCCACACTAAAAATCCAAATCATCAGAATGGATGGGTAAATTAGGGTTAAAGGATGCCCTGTTTTCTTGCATCTGAGCACACAACTCTGTTTGAAACTGATTTGACCAAACCAGTCCCCAAACGTTGCTCATCTGGTACTTATATTTATTAGTTTTACCTGCGTACTGCATCGTTTAACTCAAGCGTAACGCGCGATCCTCTGCATTTCACAAACACTGGAATTAAACCAATCACACGCTGTAAATATGTGTGTAAACGGGTTGACTTTCAAGCAATCCAGGTAGCAACAAGTGTTGTTCTCCAGAAACCCCGCGAACGGAAAAAGTTAATTCTCAAAAATACTGTAGGTTGTGAATAAGAGAGAATCATTGCATTTTCACAGCATTGCAGAATGTTGCTGCCCATTTTGACACACTTGGTCAAGATGGACATTATGAAAGCTCACACTTTGGTCACATAAGCCGCAACCCCGCAAAGCTGGTATGACATCGGTATGACACCGGTGAATGCTTGCGATGCCCGGTCGGACACCATGCTTGTGATGTCCGGTCGGACACCGGTCAGACGCCGGTGGTTATGGGACCATGACTGAAGACATTGTATTATACAAGCAGCAAGGTTTTAACTCGGAATTAAATTCTTGCGGCATGCTTCCGGCGTCTCTATGGCATGTATCGGCCTCTGCTGAATTGACGCCATAAACACATCGTATTAAACCTCGTCGCAAGGTTATGTGACCAGGGTATCCAGGAGACTCAGCAAATTTTAGTTTCATACCTACAGTTCCCATCAGTGAGAATCAAGAAACTTTATGCTATGAGAAAAAATGTATAAAATATTGCAAGAATTGATACAGACATTTCAGTTCAAGTTCTTTAATGGTGTTTTATCATGAAAGTTGCACTCAATTTATGTGATATTTAAAATGCATTTTTATCCAATGTATTTTAAGGAAGCCTTACAGGGGTGTTTGAGAAAAAGATTGTCATGTTTGTGAAAGTCAAATAGCAAATTACCACAGGCAGTACAGTATTGTTGTTCCTTGATGATTTACACGTAGCTTGATTCCACAATATCAAAAAAACCTCCAATCTTTTATTTAAAGAATCAGTATTGTCATATGCATGAAAACACGAGAATGGCAAGATGGGAGTGCATATGATGTCTGCCTGGGAACTGTTTCTATCGTGTGTGCGGTGAAATAATGAATTGAGCTGACTCCAGCAGGTATGACACATTTGGGCTATTAGCTAGCCTTGAGAATGCAAAACAGCCCAGATATCTCCCAAGAGCACAGACCTGACATGCATGTTCAGTTTACTAAGTGTTAAATTCACTTCTTTAGGGTGTTAGTAGTGGAAGCATGGTTTGAAGATGCATATTGGCCAATGTTAAAAAAAATCCCCTTTTATTCAGTGTCATTATTCTTACTGAAAATCATTTGTGATTCCTTATCATATCCAAAATTACTGAATCATTCTCTTCTTGAAGGGGGGTTTTCTGTTTTTGGTAAGACCATTTACATTAAAGGAGCATGGTCAGATTGCTTCAACTGCTTTTTCAAACTTTTAGGCCGAAAACATAGTCGGCCTCAAAAAAAAAATTTCGCTACCAAACATTTGGTCGTGACGTCAAAATGATGATTGACTCCAAACATAATAACTTCAACACTTTGAGACCGAGTTGAGACCAAATAAAATTTCGCACTAGATTGCACATTTTATTGAATTGCCATATACATTGAACCAAATGTTTTTTACCCGTTCATACTTTAAATTCGATGGTAAATATTTGGTGGCGTCACAACCAAAACCAAACCGACTATGGTTTCAGCCTTATTTTGTTTGGAGTCACTCATCATTTTGACGTCATGACCAAATGTTTGGTAGCGAAAATTTTGTTTGGAGGCCGACTATGGTTTCGGCCTAACGTCGGATCAATTTGCAAATTGCTCTGAATATGTGTAAAATCAATGGAGGTGAATCATTATGGTTAACCATCATGTCCAATGTACATGCGAGGCTTATTGCCTTTTATCTTACTGGCAAATTGGATATGTCCAGAGTGGCACATCGGATAGACTGCTGACTTCAAATCACTGATCCCTGGTTCAAAAACTTAGTTATGTTGAAATGGACATTTTTTGAAATCATCTTTCATTTCATTTTGCTTTCTTGTAATCTTATTTTTTCATTAAATGAAAATGTAACTACAGTAATTACTTTTTTGTCTCGCCTGAAAATTTTCAGAGAGACATAGCGATGCAATGTTCTGTCCGGCGTCCGCCGTCCGGAGCGTATTTCGGAAACCGCATGCCCTACGTTAATGATGTTTGGTGACTGGGTAGACCCGGAGCCGAACTGGATCCAGCAACAATTTCGGCGCAAAATATACTAATTAAGTACCTAATTTGCATAATTTATGCGTAAAATGCTTTAAATTGCATATTTTACAAACCGTGCACCCTACATTCGTGAAATTTGGTGGGTAGGTAAGGATAGAGCTGCGCTTGTGCCAGCTGCAATTTGAGCGCAAAATATGCTAATTAAGTACCTAATTTGCATAATTTATGCATAAAATGTAGCTTATTTTTCAACTTTGTCTGATTTCAAAGATTAAGGTGTCAAATTGTGTGTCTTGGACCAGCGATCAAAAGTGTCAATGGTGACCCTGTCCTCCGACCTTTCCCTTGGGGTCAAATTTTCAACTTTGTCCGATTTCAAAGATTAAGGTGTCAAATTGTGTGTCTTGGACCAGCGATCAAAAGTGCCAATGGTGACCCCTTTGTATGACCTTTCCCTTGGGATCCACCCTACAACTGAATGATTAGGTAGGCGGTCGATACGCAGGCGAGACTACTGGTTCGCGAACCATCTTGTATTTACAAAGACCCCAAACATTTTTTTCTTTAAATGAAAGTTTAACTAATTACTTTTTATTCACAAAGACCCCCACATATTTTTTTCATTAAAAACGAAAGTGTAACTAATTATTCATAAAGACCCCCCACATTTTTTTTTTCATTAAATGAAGGTTTTACTAATTACGTTTTATTCACAACGACCCCACACATCTACATCAAAACTGTACAATTAAGCATAATTACTATGATTTCTCACATTTCATTTGGGGAAAAACACAGAATTTCTATTTGCACATAATCTCTCAACATATTGATAACGATAAACAAATTTAAACTCACCTATGTGTCTTGCTAATGTTATTTAGGATTATATCAAAATTGTTATCTTCTATCATTTGTTTTGAAATAAAGGTTCAAAGTTGCTAACCTAAAAATTTGATATCATGTAAACATCATGTTCTTTGAATCAGAGAATTGATGACCGCTCCCTAAATACATGTCTTTCAAAATGTAATTTTAAATACTTGACTTAAAGTGTACACTGTTGGCTTCATATTCCCGAAATTTCATGGCAACAGGACAATAACTAGGAAAATTAAAAAAAAAACACAGTGTAACGTTGGATCCATTCGCACAAATTGCTCAGACAATCATGGAAATATGTGTTGGGACACTTTGATGATCATGTTTAACCCTTATCCACTTGAGCTATTTTCGACTATGTCATCACCTATTTTCTATTATATACCGCATTAATAAATTTAACAGAGTTGATTGGATAAAACCCGATCACATGATTTTAAATAGCTTTAACCAGATTGATGAAAGCCCTAAATAGTACTTTTGAAAGTACTATATGGCGCTAAATAGTACTTTTGAAAGTACTATATGGCGCTAAATAGTACTTTTGAAAGTACTATTTAGCACTTTCGGAAATACTATAGCGCTTACCACATTTACCTTATACGTGAAGCAACTTTCACGCACGAAATTACGCACTCATCAAATTTATACGCGCAAGCAATTGCGCGCACTTTCCTACGCACGCATTCCTTGTAAGCATTGTGTGAGTGCATTTATTCAAATGTTTTATTTTACTAATTAAGATTTTTTTAGCACATGAAAATTATCGAAATCAGAAATTTATTAATGCGGTATATAAAACAAATATATACCGGCTTTTTCAGATTTCTTGATTAAAACTATGATCCTTCAGTGACTAAAACTTTGCTATTTTACTTTGGGGCTGCGCCCCTAAATAAAATAGCAATTTTAGTCACTTCAGGTTCATAGTCTTAACCAGAGATCTTCAAGTCGGTATATATTTGTATACTACATCGTCCCTCCCTGTGAAAATAAAATTGACATGCCTAAAGTTGGGCTGTTTTATACCATAGTATAGGGTAGGGTCTTCTGTTTCCACTGATACCACTGATACTGAAAATTGGCCCTAATGACGTCATAAAGTACTTCAGGTCTGACAATTTCCCTGAAATCTAATTTTTAACCAAAAATTGAAAACAATTCAACATTTTCTGTAAATGTTGGATTTTCATCAGGTTTTTTGCTAATAAATAAAGAAAATGGTAAATCTAACATCTCTTGTAAGTTGAAGCTTCTTAGCATGCAGATTTTTTAAGGTGTCTGGTCCGCACGCCGTCTATGTGTACCAGGACGCGCTAGTTTCCGAGTTGGTAAGTGCCGCAATAAGCATGCGCATATACTCTGAATAATATTTTGAAGCTAAAAATTGCCATGTTCAATATTTTTCTCCATGGAAAATTAGTTCGGTGACCCCCAATTTTTATTGTTTTTTGTTTTATTTGAAAGATCATTTTTTTTCCCCCCCAAGCAAAACATTTTATTCATACATTATGTATTTTTTACAAATTAGTATGTTATTTACGTTAATTTTACATATATAATACGTGATACACAGGAATGTATAGAATGCATGTTCAATACTGATTCTATAACAAAAACTTTATATGTATACATACAAATCTGGAATATCAAAACAGAAATCACAGCTTCAGCTCACCCCATGTTTTGTCGAAAAAATGACTCGTGCGCCAATACGGTACTCGCAAACGTAATTTGAAGATATTGTAAACAAGCGCTGGAATTTCAGCTTTCATTTGACACCCTATTTCTGATTATTGACTGAGAAACACCAAAGTTATGAACATTTAAAACCCTCAAGGTCAATTTTTAAAAGTTGCTAATTTCATTTTTTGCACTGTACAAACCAGTAGCGCAGACCTAAGGAACAAGATGAGGCGAGTTTGGTCACTGAAGCTAGCGGTTTTTTTCCAAACCATATGTGATTGGATTCTAACCATCATCCATCAAGATATTGTTTTTGTTTTCATCTTACTAATGATGAGAAACAATATAAAACTTCAGATTCAACGGGTAGGCATTACAAGCCTTAAAAACATCGCGCACCGTTATTCGTCCTCTGTGTGGTCTGGTACCTGCGCCATGTCTTTAATGTCAGTAATGACTACCAATTGAATGTTGTTTCTCTCGTTTTATGTCGTTTTTTCATTATTTATAACAATGAATTTATGAAAAATTAATGAAAAAAATCCATATCTTGATTATTGTTGATGGATAATGCTTAGATACCAATGACCGCGTGTTTCAGTGACTAAACTCACCTCATTATCATCCTTACTCTTGCGTTACTGGTTTGTACAGTGCGAAAAATGAAATTAGCAACTTTTAAAAATCGACCTCGAGGGTTTTAAATCATAACTTCAATGTTTCTCAGTCAATTGTCAAAAATAAGGTGTCAAATGAAAGCTGAAATTTCAGCGCTTGTACACAAATTCTTTAAATTACGTTTGCGAGTACC
>JXSR01S023617.1:22178-32418 GCA_000969725.1 Ophiothrix spiculata | reverse complement strand
CTAGGTCGATCGGCCGCTCCAGCCTTCACAACTTCCCCCACGACATCCAAATCAAAACAATCAAATACCTCTTGTAGTGATTTGGGACATTCTAAAACATTTCGAGGGTTGAATATTAAAAAAAAAAAAAAAACTCTTTTTTTTGGTAGTTTTCGGTAAGTTTTACATATTTTTGAGGAAAAAAAAACTTCAATAAAATAAATTTTGGGTCGGGCTGAAAAAAAGGGTCGGTCGGTAGAGGGCAACCAAACAATTTTTTTTTGGCCTTATCCGACATGGCTAGACATTTTGACCTTGCCTTAAGAATCCATGTTGATTCTCTACTCAATAAACTGTTTCTATAGATTGAACAATCATACTCTATGTCACACAAGTTTTCAGTATATAATATTGATTCTAGCAAATCTAGCATGGAGAATCTTGTATGAGAATAATTCCTTGATTCTTTTTTACATCTATAGCCTGGACAGATTGGGATAGTTGAAAAACTTCGGATACAGTCATGGAGGTTGGCTCTCTAAATTGTGACTCATGGGACAAAGCAACAATTAATCAACATAGTTTCAGTTATTTTTGATCGGCTATTTTAAAATCAATTTCGCAGGGAAAATATTATAGGCCTCAAAAGACTCGAGTCATATGCCAGTATTGAGACTGGACGATTGATCGACCACTTGGTCCATTATTCAAATCTTGAGCACATTTTGTGCATTTGGAATTGTGCAGATTTTGTTTACAAGGCTGATTGATGAATAGATTTGTAATTATTTTTCAACTTTCTGTAACAGGAATACCAAAGAATGGAAGATTTTGACATGATGAGGAAGCGACGTCTGATGGACAACGCAAGGGGACCGGCCAAGTACCCTAGGATGGTAAGTGACGAAGCCTTACAAAGTTTATATTGATCCTCCCATGCTCAATATAGAAATCTTTCATCATGCAAGGGTGTGATTGTTGATATCTCCTGTCCAAGTTTGATAGCAATATAAATTGACCATGTAAGAGGTACTTCAGTCTGCAGCAAGTCAAAGTAATTTACAAATTTGTTTGAATCATAGCCAAATTATAGACAAATGTCTTTCTGGCATTTCTATTTAAATGAACCCATTCTAAATTTTTAACCAAGGTTATGAAGCAACAACTCAAATTACCTTACTAAAGGGGCAGTTGTGCGGCATGCGCTTTTCGCTCTGTCCTAGTGTGGATATTACATATTTGAATATGAAGAAGTTTTTGTATTTGTCATTCATTTTACATGTATGAATGGTCATATCAATTCATATATTGATGGCTTCATCTTTAAAGCAGAATTTTATTGCCAATTGATTGAATATAAATATACATTGAATAAAGAAATCGGACTTCAAATATCTGGTCATGAGTCATGATTTTCATGTGGAAATGATTATTCAAAACAAGAAAGCATTCAAATTGTATTTACATTTATATAGTTCTCCAAAACATACTTATAGAACAAACAAACAATGGTATGCAAATTTATGAAAGAGTTTTCAATTGTGCAATTGGAAATCTGTGAACATTTTTATTTTTCATTATCTTTTAAAACATATTTGACATTTCCAGAAAAGTTTATCATGCGGTCTTTTTAAGCTTACTTTTGTTCCAGGGATTTAACATGCCCTGTAATTGACAATGCACCCCAGTCATGACAATGCTAACAGCCAAATACTTGTTTCATTATTTATTTTAACAGGATATGCGTGGCTCACCCCCTGGCATGACCCCTTTTGGTAGAAATATGCGTGGCAATAAAAGAGGGGGTATGGGAGGCCGGGGTGGTGGCCAAATGGATCGTAATCGCACCACAAGTGGCGGGAGTGGTAACAAAGCTCCAACACCAGGTACAAAGACGATGAAGACCCTACCGACAGTTTGCGACTTTTGCAACGGCAGAAATGTTGCTGCTTGATTACATCATGCTCGGAGAAACGAGGATCGTGTCTCGTTTTCAGAGTCAAAAGCTCGTAAAATAAGCTTGCTGTCGGTATAATTTGTCTGTATTTCACAATTATCATTATTAAATGTGTGTGCATTATAATCTGTAATGTGCACACAGCGAGACCAGTTAGCGTGGTAGCTAATCTGTGTCTGTTTATTATCAGCAATTTATGAAAAGTCCACATGTAAAACAAGTTAAATCCAAATGTTTTTCAACATCTTGGACTTAGTTAAGTTGCGTTTGCAAAAATAATTAGATTGCAAAGATGTAATTGCATGCACTGTTCAGAAGAATTTTCATTCTTATGGGCAGTTTCTGATAAGTTTAAAGATAATTAATTAGTGCTGTTCTTAGGGATTTTCATTCCATCACGAGCAGTTTTCTAAAAAACTTGGTTTACTGTTAAGTGGACTTTTGCTGACTTAATAAACTAGTCAATTGAGAATAGTAAGCTCATGTATGAGACTTAAATGAATACTGACTGTAAGTTCAGTTTGTGTGCGTACAATTTGAGAAATAGTAAATAATTCCTACTGTGGGGAATTACTTACACAGTCGACTAGTACTGTATAACTAGTATCATTGTGTAGTGGGTATTCCACAAAAGCTTAAAATGGCTGGGGGCTTGAGAAGCCTAAACCATGCCTGATAGTGCGATAAATACTTAGCAAAGTAAATTAGCTTTTATAACAAGCAATTGGAGAAGTATCTCTGTCACGAGTGCTCAGTTGCTTGCAGTTTCGATATATGTGTTATACTATAGATATAACAAGCAGTAATTTGTGTTTTCACAATTTACTGTATTTTAAGATAGGTGCTTAGGATACACTGATTCTGTCTGGTTTATTTTTTGGTCATTTGTCTTTGTGGTGTGGGAGGGCAATCGACGATATCAACAGCTACAAGACTACAGCTCCTGAACGACATATCTTCTTTAAGTTTTTAAGTGTTTTATTTTTCATAGAACTGTGATTCTGTTTAATGAATAGTGAGCTAACATCCTGTGGGTGTGCCTTTCTGTTTTTAATGTGTCAAAAATGTTGATACAATTTTCGATACAAGCGTGCATTGATAAATTAAGAATGGTGTCCGTTTGATTACTGCAGCACATTTTGAACCCTTGGAATTAATTTGACTTCTCCACAGTGCTATTCAGCATGAGTATCTTCAGGTTTTTGCCTGAATTCAGGCAAAAATGCTTGGATCTTCACTGTACAAAAGTATAGGGAAATTCACATTTTCAGGCAAAATTAAAAAAGCCATAACCATCCCTGGCTATTACTTTGCAAAATATTCAATGCAATGATATTGGGTCAATTTATTTAAAGCTTTAGATCAACCATAGCTTTTACAGACACTTTTGCATCTATACAAATGCGATCCAAATATAAAGACCAGCAAATCATCTTTGGCAGATTTACTCTTTAACAACTGGATTTAGCCGCCCTCACACTAGGCCTAAAAAAGTTGTTTGTTTGGCAAAACCCAATCAACCCTATTTTTGGTGCTGCTCCCAGACTTCTTTACTTTTTATTTTCATATGTGTTTATGATAAAAACTTTAAAATAAAGCATGGCAACAACATCTGTTCACTTTCAGGCTGCTTAAAATGTCCAGATTGTTATATAAATGAAAGATGTTACACAAAACAAACAATTATTTTTTAGGCACCAGCATTTAGCAAAATGCACGGGGGGGGGGGGGGAGATATTTTTGCAGATACTGTGACGAAAGTGCCTTGAACTCTAAAAAAAACCTATGCCCGTACAAGCAACGTAACATTATTTGAAAATGAATAAAAATTTCTAAATTTGTTGTAAACTGATTATACTTTTGGAACAGAAAGGCAACCTTAACTTTAAAAAAACAGAGACATACAAGTCTGTTTCATCACATTATATCATTAGTTATAATCAATTTAAAACACAGACTTAGTGTTACATGGCTGCCAACTTTGGTATTACGTATCTCACTTTTGATGATATAAAATCAAACATGTTAGCTAGGACATATTTTACTGCTCAATACATTAAACAGAATCACTTGCACAAAAAACATCCTACTCTCTTGTTCTAACAAAAATCTTTGCATCTTATTTTTTTCTTTTCGGAAACAAAAATATAGGGATGAAATTTGGAGCTAAAAGGAGAACAGGACCGAGATTTGAGAACAAACACACGAAAGAGGAATTTGACCTTCTGACCTGCACACTGCAGACATCTGTGAGGATCTCTAGGCCGAAAAAAGATGGTATGCAACAAGTTTTTTGTCTCTTTATACCCCACTCAATATCTTAACTATTATTGTTTCCAATAAATTTCGGCCACGGACTGACACTCTCAACACATTCACCATGTGTACAAGTTGTTACAAGCACATGACATTCAAATCTATGCAACGCCGTTTCCAATCAGTAATTCACAAAACTGCGACATCGCACGCGCCTGAAAAGCGTTATGTGTTTGCGTAAATGCACACGCAATTCTTGTACGCAAGGCTCTGAATTTTCATGTCCGAAATTTATTTGAAACAACAATAGTATTGCCCTATAACTCCTATTTAACAACTGGCATTTTGGGGGATCAATTTTTGACACATTTCTCACCTAAATACGAAAGCTGCTTCAAGCTGTCATTCATCTCATTTGATCGCAAAAGTATCAGTTCGTCATGTGAGTGCAAGAAAGCTGTATCTGCAATGGCTGCCCTAAGTTATATTTGTTTTATGCTTTGTCACAAGAATGTGAAAAATCCCTCGAAAATTCCCTGCCTTATGTCAGTGGTTCTTGAAATAGTTCTTCAGGTGACAGTGTCACCTGCTTCAGGTGACAGTGTCACCTGAAGAACCATTTCAAGAACCACTGACCCAAGATTGGAGATTAGACAGTGTGCAATCCAAATTTATGACAAATGGCAGCTATTGCAGATACGACTTTCTTGCACTGGCATGATGAGTTGTGAACAGAAACTCATTGACAAACCCGAAGTGAATTTCACCTAAGATCCAAGATGACATTTTTTCCAAAAGTCATATCATAACTGTGAAATTTTGGATCGTGATAGAATATTAGGAGATGACCAGGGTTGTAACTAGCTGAAGGCTAGTGCCGGCTAAATAGTCACAAATCTTATCAATTTCTTAATCTTCCTCCTAACAAATCTGCAACACCCATAAAAAGGGATAATTTTTAACAAATTTGTGCCGGTTGATATATCCAAAATTCAGCAGAGTGCCTGCTATTTTGCCTCAGTGCCGGTTGGTAATATCCGGCACCGACCAGTGTAGCTACATCCCTGGAGATGACCCGTTTAGCATCAACAGAATTAAACTCATTCCATTGTTGATACAATCATCAGATTATAGATAGCTTAAACAATTGAAAAAAAATAATTTCCTGACAATCGTCAGTTGTGGCAATATGTTCTTGATATGCAAGTCTCAGATTTTAGAATATAACAGTCTTAAGGGCTCATGCTGCTTTCATACTTATTGTCGCTTTGCAGCTATGTCGCTTGCTTCCTTTCACATTTTTGTAGCTTTGCAGTTTTGTCGCTTTGCCGCTTCATGTCGCTCCCAAAGTTGAATTCATTTCAACTTGAAAAATCTTGTCGTGCGACAAAATTTTCCCGATATCGATTATCTCAGCGACATGTAGCTTTACCGCTACGACAACCTGAAGCGGCAAGTTTTTCAAAAAATATACGTCACGTAGCGACAAAGCTGCAAAACAACACAAGTATGAAAGCAGCATCAGTCACACATCACTGTATAGAGCATACATACGAATATCGTATATGGTTTTGGTAATCGATATACAATGACTCAAACAGTGTATGTTATTCGTACGTTTGGGTTCTGTACAGTGATGTGCGACCGAGCCTTTGGTATTGCAACTAAAGACTTTGTAAAAATTATGTCATTAGTTGAGTAAATACATGTGGGCATTTGATAGAGCATGGGCTTTAAAGAAAACAATACGGTATTTATATTTCAAATTAATCAAAAAGGGTTGTATGTGCTTATAAAATTAAGAAACCAATAAGAATTCTTTTAGTGATATTAGGTGATGTTTTTGTGACTTACAAAGTCACGAAATACGAAGTGCCAGATAACAAAAAAGCAGAAAGAAGCTGGTCTTTTATATAAAAAAGTTCTCATAACATGTCCAAGTGTTACTCACGTTTGGAGCTATGACGTTTCGAGACCGACATTGCTGGTCTCTTGATCACATATGATGACTTCTATGACGACATCCAGTTTCAGTGTTTCTACTTGGATCTTGGATGATGTGGTTGTAAAAAAAAAGCTGGTCTTTTGATTAAAAAAGACTGATATCATATTTTGCTATAAGTCCACTGAGAAGAATTCTTTTGGTGGTAATTAAATGGTTTGTGATGTCTTTTGAAAGTGTTTTGTGACTAAGAAAAGACTCATAAGGTTCAAATGGTACTAATAAAGCTAGCTTTTTGGTTTAAAAGGGCTATGCTTGTGTGCTAACTTGTGCCATTTTACCTATGAATGCCAGAATCGGAGGAACTCGAAGACTTTGCCTTTGAGGAAAAGCTATCGACAGCCAAGCGTGAGCGACGACGTTTAGAGCGAAAGTGGAAAAAGTCGGGAAATGCGGCTCATCGTGAAGCACATGTGGCTCAGATGCGCTACATTCAAGAATTGGTGTCAAAGAGTAAGTTTAGATCAAGGAATTTATGAGGAGGAACTTGCACTGGCTGCCATTTTGTTGTTGCTCATGGATTATGGGTTACTTGTATACCTCTACATTTGTTTGAAAACAGGCTCGATAGCTATAATACATTGATAACGGGTGCATTTTACTTCATGTCAGCGTTACAAGCAACGTCTGTTGTGACTTGCTCAGGAAAAGGTTTACCAATTAGTCATTTGTTTTAAGTGTCGTGTGCGCAGCCATAAAATGCTGTAGGTATTATAACTCGCAATCCATAAACAACAATCCAAGATGGCCGCCATCCCCTTTGAAAGTTCCTTGGTTTAGATGACATGATATCTTGATTGTTGTCTTGTTGAGCTCTTGATAAAGAGCATGCCTCACAGACAAAAGTCAGTAAAATTGTCAGTCATTCACTGTAGGGTGGTCTTGGGCTTGTAGGATCATGTGGAAAATTGAAACAATTGACAAATTATTGGGTATTGATAGCTATCGGCAAGTGTATTGTTTCCCCTTGAGGCACCCCATGAATTGTATATTTGTTCACTTGCTAAAGTTGAAAGATTTCAGAAAAACATATTTATGGTTGGTACTTACGTAAATATTTTGATTAGGTTCAGTGAAATCCGGTTTATGTTCATCGCTGAAACTATCTGAAAAATATGGAACAATTGCAAACAAAAATGTATTTGTCTGTGATACAAAGTTTTTCACATTAATCAGGTCTAATTTGTAACATATAATATGGTCTAACTTTTAATGTATACAAGATCTCTCGTCAACAAATCTAAGGACATTTGTCATTTAGACAACTGATAGTACAGTAGATAATTCCTATCTGTGTTACATGTCTCTTGCAGAAATATTGTTGGATGTTTGATTGTGTTTCCTAAAAATGCCCTACAGGTAACAAGAAGATGTTTTTGACATTTGAAATACACCCATGATAGTAGGAAAATTGTGCACAACTGTTGTCAGATTGTAATGAGTTTGTCTGATAAAAAATTGTAGTTGTCAGAAAAAATTAACGAATTCATTTTTTACAGCTACATTTGTTTCAACATGTCTTTGGATTTTCATAGGTTGTTCTCAAAATTGATATGAAATTAAAAATCTAGCAAACTCAACTGTATGTTTATACATATGTATTAATCACGGCTCAAAGTATAAAATAGTAAGATAATTTTTGTATCCAAATGAGTCAGCATACATTACAAAACAACTAAAATATCCTACACAAACTCTTAAAATCCATTTTTACATCTTCAGAACGAAAAAGTTGAAAAGTAAAAAAACTTTAAGGAATTTTGGTATTGTTTTTTACAGTGAGTACAAATAAACTCTTTCGTGATTTCGAAAATTGTTATCGATCGGTTATGGGAAACAAATAACTTCTTTTTTTTTGCCTTATAAATGTGAAAACTAGTTTGGCCTGCATTATTTTCTTTATTGCAGAAGTCATCAATTTATTAATTCTATTTGTTATCTGATATATGCAGAGAAGAAAGAGAAAGCTGATAACATAAAGGAAGAAGAAGCAGAAGGAGAAAATAAAGATGAAGAAACAAAGGAAGAAGAAGAGAAGATGGAGGAAGGAGATACCAAAGAAGGCGAGACCAAAGAAGCAGAGGGAGGAGAGAAAAAAGATGGAGAAGAGAAAGGGGATGAGGAGGAGGAAAACATCCTGGCCACACTGAAGGGAACACCAATTGTTAACAACAATACTGTTGTACACCAGGTAATTGGCTAACTCTTGTGTTCTATACTCTATAAACTTTGAAGTATGCAACAAGCAATCAGACTCTGTTACAAGATCCATAGCCATCCCTTGTATTCTACAACATTGTGAACTGGTGGTTTTGTGTTGTGTAAGAGACTAGTAATGATTGATTAGGGTTGATTTTAAAGGCCAAATCACTGCGTATTAATATTTTTTTACATGAATTGTTCTTGATTTTGGTATTATTTTGGGCTATTTTTCTTGTTAACAGATGGACAAACATTGAATATAAGTTCATTTGAATATTCAGCAAGATTTGGTACGTTGTTATGATTCGAGAAATATGGACTAATTTACCTCCTTGTATGGTCTTATTGTTTTTTGTGCATTAATCGGCTGCTTGTTGCATACTTCTAGATTTACAGAGTATAATTCTTTGGACAGGGTTATCTAAAATCCAGAGTGCTAGGCCCGATTGTATGTAAATACAATCTGTACAAAGAAATTATAAAGGGGAATATGCCCATGCCGCCATTTTGATTTGACCGCTGTGTAAATCTTATGGGATAGATACACAAAGAGGGCCCTGTTCTGCAAATCGCTGAAGTCAAGATGACGTCACTAAAAACAATAAAAAATATCACATTTTACACTAATATTCTATTTATTACCTTGGTAATATGTTAGTGTATTTTTATTGGAATATCTAAATCATTATTACAAGCCAGTGCTAAGAAACTTATCAAAATAATCAGAAAATTAGCCGACCCATGGCCTTGGCGGCCGTGTGTTCCAGACCAAGGTTTGGGATCATTAATAGTTAGACTTCAGCGACCCCCAATTCCATAATTGAAAAAATACTAAATTTAGGGTCAGTTTAGGAATTTTTGTTTACACGATTTTGTAAAGGTTTTCTCTTTTTAATCTTGTAACTATTGAATATTGAATGTAAATATTTAGCAAGATTTGGAACGTATTTATGATTCGAAAAATATGGACTAATTTACTTCCACGTATGGTCATATTGGTTTATGTGTATTAATCGGCTGCTTGTTGCATACTTCAAGGTTTAAATAATTTATATACTGAATCTTTCTCTCAGATATGAAACCATTGACAAAGCCCAACAACATCATGGAGCAATGGGTTCATTTGCAAGAAATTGCTGGCTTTGCAGTGACATTTGGGGTTAGTGTCATGGGTAAACGTCGGATTTGGAAGAGTGTTGTAATCCTGTTTAAATCAAGGTGAAAACCACCCACCCACCCACTGATGAGCTGATTTAGTGCTATAGGCTAGCCACCAGGTTGCCCATCCCCTGGCAGTGATTTGGTAATCATAGCTTACCCACTATTGTATATGGTGTCTTTGCACTTCTCTTTTTTTTTTTGAAATGGGATAATTTGAAATTCGGATGAATTAAGATTAATTAATGTGTAAATTCCTATAATTAGCCTATATCACTGCATTTATCTTTTCAGGTCAAGCTACTACGTATGATGCGTATGGAATTCTTCATGTACGACAAAGCGATGAAGGACCTCCACTGCTACATCTGTAATGTGCCATGTTGGCAATGGCCGGTAAGTGTCTCCTTTCTTTCTTCTAATATGTGTAACCTCATATGATAGTGATAAGGCACAGGTGGATTATAAAGTCCAGAAATTGACCGAACAGTCAGGGGTAGAATACCCTACTCTTTACAATACTGACTGCAATTACATGTGTGGCTTTTCTGTACCTTGGCATAGGTGGATTTGAAAGTCCAGAAATTGATCGAACAGTCAGGGGTAGAATACCCTACTCTTTACGATGCTGACTGCATTTACATGTGTGGCTTTTCTGTACCTTAGCACAGGTGGATTATAAAGTC
>JXSR01S023617.1:2155-17197 GCA_000969725.1 Ophiothrix spiculata | reverse complement strand
ATTAAGCCCTGCTTTGCTTGGTATTCATGATAAAATCTATGGAATGACATCAGTCTTTAAAATATATGTGAAGAGTAAAAAAAAAAAAGATCAACCGACCGACCCAAAATTTTAATTTTTCCACCGGAGGGCAAACAAACAACTTTTTTTTTGGCCTAATGCTGCTAGATTGGCAGTATACAAAATAATAAAACATGGTTTGAGGGGAAGTATCGCAAAATACTATCCCCGAGGTGTCAGATGCTTGAGATTTCCTCCCGAGGCGCAGCCGAGGGTGGAAGTCTTGATCATCTAACACTTAGAGGCAGTATTTTGCAATACTTCTCCGAAATAAACCATGTTGTATTTGTTTTACTACACCTCAAAAAAAAATTAAAAAAATATACCTTGGAAATAAATCTAAAAGCTAACAAATTTATTACTTTGCCGTGAGCCATACAGTAGTACCATGTGGAAATTTTTACTACTTTCCCTCTGTGTGTGTAAAACATATAGGCGCAATGTGTAAACGCACCCCTGTGGGGCTGTTCTTGAGTATTAATGCACATCCAGGAAAGTAGTCAAAAAATACTTTTTTATGCTTCTCCGCTATTTGACCAATAAAAAGACTGTATTACCTTATCAATATTCAAGAGGTATAGTAATGCAATATTTTATGTTCCCAGTAGTTAAGTTTCTTTGAAACATCATTTAATTTTTGGAAACCATCTGAGCGGAATCATGGGCAGCAAAGGTCTTTTAGTTCTTGAATACACAAGAAATGGCAATTTAGAAGGATGAAAGATGCAAAACAATATTTATGGGACTTGATAAAGGTGTGATAAATAAAATTTTATGATATAGTTATAACTTCAAAACAATGATAAAATGAATTTAATATTTGATTTACAGGTGAAAAATATATCACAAAATTTCACAGAATTATTCTGTATCTCTTATTTAATCCTTGTAGTGGTAAAAAGGACTTTGATTTGGAAAAGGATGACTACTACTTTGTTTGCCGCATTTGCCTGTCTTTGAATCCTGGGCCAGCAAAAGAGCACTTAGAATGTGAAAAACACAAGGTAAATACACATCTAATTTAAAGGACTCATAGAATAAAGAAATCAGTTCTCATAGTTTCATCCAGTAAGGGATCATCAGATGATGTAACTAAAAGTATATATCTGAGAAAAAATCAATAAGTTGAATTTCACCAAGGTAATTCTAAGTATCTAAAATTGGTCTGGATCTCTACTTGTATAAAAGCAAAATAGTCTGCAGGACATGCAGATTAATCTTGATTTATAGTCGGCAGGACATGTGGATTAATCTTGATTTATGGTCTGCAGGACATGCGGATTAATCTTGATTTATAGTGTGCAGGACATGTGGATTAATCTTTATTTATAGTCTGCAGGACATGCGGATTAATCTTGATTTATAGTCTGTATTGATAATTGAGCATTTACAATGTAAGAACGGGAAGTTTGACGGGTCAACTTCGATCGAACTGCAGATTTTGTACCCGGGTAAGCTCATGACGGGTGGGTACCCGGGTTTTAGTCCCAGGCCTAGATACTACTGATGCAAAACAGCGCGGATGCCATGGAATGTTTGTCACCTGTTACATTCATGCTGCTTTCATACTTATTGTGACTCTTTGCCTGCTTCATGTCACTTAGAAAGTTGTTGTTGGACAAAATTTTGTCAATATCGATTGTCTCAGCGATATGCAGCTTTGCTGCTACGACAACCAGAAGCGACAAGTTTCTGTCAAAAATATACGTCCCGCAGCAACAAAGCTACAATAGACCTTTCAAAATCCATTCGGAAATATCTGTAATGTCGACCACCTGGCCATTTTTAGACCCCTACATTATAAGACACACTAATTCCGAACAACTTTTGGCTGGTGGTACCAAACTCTCACTGACACAGAGTGAAATTTCCATTTGAAATCGGCTGATTAATTTTAAGATTTAGAGTCACTTCAGGGCGATCACACTAAAAGTGATTTGTTAGTGCTAACCCTAATTACAAGTTCGAATTGGTACGCAGTCAGTTAACCGTGGACCTAACATTCTGGGTGTTGTGTTAGTCACCGAGTCACTTTTTGTGTCGGCAATTGTCGGAAAGTGTGAAATCGGCTTTGGGAATTCTCAGAAAGTTGCGTTTTGAAAAGGTCTATACTACTTGAGTATCAAAGCTGCATTACAGTGAATGAGAGACTTTTCCAAGATAATGACATTTGCATTTTTATCATATTGTTATTTTCATTTCAGTATTTGGAGAAAACTCAGCAGTGGTGTGACGATTGCAACCTGTTTTTCAACCGTGGTCGCAAGTATATTCATCACTATCAAACAGCGTTACACAAGAAGGTAAACAATTTTATAAAATTATACAAATAGAATGAGCAATCTTTTATGTTTAAACAGATTACACTTTTGAGTTCTGATCACTGATAGAAATGACCACAACATGAAATATCCATAGTTTTAGGCAAACCTACAGCTACCTCAATGGGTTAAGAATAAACTTTACTTTTAACTTGAGCATTTTATTGACAATTCTTAAGTAATTGAGTATGATTTTCCTATGTCTTGTCTCCCATGATGGTAAGAATATCCCTTTCACTGATATTATTAATTAGTTATTGGGTGAAGCTGACGTATGGTATGGGAAATTGTCAGGCATGAAGTGTCATATCCAGGCGAAGCGCAGCTGGTTCATGGACATGACACTGAACGGATGGATATATTTATATGTGATGACCCACCCCGAAAAGGGGGACTTTGAGACAGAACACTTTTCGAGAAACTGGTGAAAATAGGCATCAAAAAATAAAAAAATAATAAGAATTTCCAGCAGATTTTCTGTTGTAAAATTTTATCGCCTTGATCAATTTCAACAAATAAGGTGTCATTTTAAAGCTTAGAAAACGCTCTAACAGTTAAAATGATAAAATCAAAATTGATATCATCTGCAAAGTCACCCATTTCGGGGTGAGTCATCACATATCTAGTTAATTTTATTACTGCACTATTTAATTATTTTTTAGTTATTTGTTCAGCTTTATTTCACAAATCAATGAAACTTCTTTTGCTGAATATTCCACTCAATGATACTGCACATCCCTATTAATTATAAATGCTATGTTGCACACTTCGGGACCTGATTCAATGCTTTTAGACATGCTCGGTATGGTATGAAACATATCTGGTTGCCGGTCTTTGCAAAATACGTGGGCCGCCGCGGCAAAAGGATGCAGTTGTCAGCTTGTACAAGTTGCTCATGGTAGCATATACGTTGTCATGGTATCATATATGTGATGACTCACCCCGAAAAGGGGGACTTTGCGACAGAACACTTTTTGAGAAACTGATGAAAATAGGCAGCAAAAAATAAAGAAAATAATAAGAATTTCCAGCAGATTTTCTGTTGTAAAATATGATCGCCTTGATCAATTTCAACAATTGAGGTGTCATTTTAAAGCTTAGAAAATGTTGTAACAGATAAAATGATAAAATCAAAATTGATATCATCTGCAAAGTCCCCCCTTTCGGGGTGAGTCATCACATATGTTGTTGCTCATTGTAGCATATCTGATGTATACTATATAGTATATATGCTACACAAAGAGCTACATGCAGAAGACAACAACTGCATCCTTTTGCCGCAGCGGCCCACATATGTCATATTTTCTCTGAATGGTATGATATAACTCTTTGGGTATGTTTCTAGCCTCCTTGATTTGTTTGTTTTGCAGATGTGTGCCCTGAAAGGCAAACCGGTTCAAGTTCCAAGTTCAGTTCAACAGGTGACGGCCAAAGCTAAAGCTGAGAGAGAAAAGAAGGCCCAAGACAAAGCAGAAGGCAACACTCGTGAGAAACCAGTTGGTAAGTCATGACATGGAGCAGACACTGTCGATACTATCCATTTAAATGGACAAGGATTGGTTAATGGTTAAACTTTTTTTTTAGATTTTGCTGAATGAAAAACTGTGTGTGTATTATAAATCATAAAAAATTTGAGAAAAATGTAAATGTAACAGGGGTACATGAGAGTTCAGCTGTTAAACTGATTTCAGCTCTTTTTCATGAGTCATAATTTCAGCCTTTTTTTCCATTTTCAGCCTGTTCTGGACATTTTGTCACTTTTTTTAGCTCTTTTTATCACATGACTCTCACACCCCTGATGTAAATTGCTGACAATATTTTTTACAGCCATGCAAATGTGACGAAACACAACAAAACAAATGCAATTATTTACATGAATACGACTTTGGTTGATTCCATAATTCGATATACTTGCTATAAGTCTCAATTTTTCAACAATCTAAGCACACTTTTTTAAGTCTTTATACTTTGGTGATTCTGCATTCTATTACACCACAATCATGCTAAATGTTATTAGATCATTGACATTAAGGCTTTCGGTTAAACGTTTAACTGGTCCAAGTGACATCCATTTAAACGTGCACCAAATTAAATGGAAATCAACAGCGTTACATAGAACACTGCTGCATTGTGACAAAATCGCATAAATTTAGAAATTTAAGTGATCCACTGGTCTTGCAACTTATAATATGAAGCAAGATCAAATTTTCTCAGAGACAGGCCAATTTTGCCAGAATCTGTTGTGTTAGTAGAATTTTTTGAATCATTATCTCGTCCATGTCGGTGATCATTACAAAGCTTAGCTGGTGCCAAAACGTTCTTCAAGAATATTAACAGGCTCTTGAACAAATTTGCTAAAACCTTATGGCTTGGGTAGACCTTCAACTAGCATTTGGTTTTTGTACTCTATTTCTCAAACATTTGTTGACATATTTTTGGCATTTTTTTTAAACTAAGATAAAAATCAAAAATTTGAGAAAATCCTTCCCAGACATTTGTCTCTAGATTCCAAAAAGCAAATAAGTTAAGATTTCACGAATGTCAATTGTAGTTATGCTTTCCAGAAAAATTGGGGGCAAAAAATATGGTTTTTGTTGGCATTTTGTGCCAAAACTGACAATTTATGTCAGAAACCAATATCACCATCATATTCAGGGTAAAAATCCACTTCTGAAAATGTAACTTTTATATGGTTTATGCAATTAGTTTGAGAGTTGGAGTACAAAAGACGTATGCCATTTGAAGGTCTACCCCAGCCTTCAAGGGGCATTGGACAAGTTCAGCATCATCCCCAAACTTTTCCCCAAACATATTGAGATTTTTGCATCATCTGAAGTATTAGTGGTAATAATGACATCATGCAAAGTTTCGTTGTCAAATTCAAACCCTATATATCAAAATATTTAGATATTCTCTTATTTTTAATTATCGTTGTCGACAACGATATATACTGCCCTCTATAGTTGAATTTCTAGAATTGGCCTTTTCAGAAGATCTAATGAAAAATTAAAATTTCTTTTGATTTTTTTGCAATTTATGATGTGAAAGGAAAGTTTTACAAACAAATCTTTGGCTCTTTCTCATTGTAGAGCATCAATAAATACGTTTAAAGTATAGCCTCATACCCAAAATCAACAAATAAAATAAAATTCAAATTTTTGACTTTTTTGGAGGTTTTGATCAACATTTTCCCGATATCTGATAATTGACTGTTATTTTCTAACATAGGAAGTGTAAATCATCCACAAACAAAATTTCAAAATTTTGTCCAATGCCCCTTTAATATTCTTAATTTTTGGATATGATTTCCAATTGTAATTTCTGCTCTCATTTGATCCTATTTTGATTCCTAACATAATGATCTTTTTTCCAGGTATGAAATTTGCCCAGCATGGCTTATGGTGTAAACTGTGTACAACATTCTATCCATCCGGAGATTGCACAAGGAAGCAACATTGCTGCAGCGATGAGCATCGCAAGAAATTTGCAGTTAGTATCAAGATAAAGTCCTATTTAATCCTTTCGGATCCAATTTTGAGGTTTCACCTTCTCAAGTATATATCATCATAACTATCATGGCATGCATGTTGTTATGCTTAATTTCTTTTCCTTAGGTCTTAGAGGACATTACAAGCTTCAAAATGACACCAAATATGATGCTATAGGTTGTTTCATTTCGGAGATTCAAACATTTTTGTTGTTGTATTTTTTAAGTATTTCGTTATTTGCTAGAAACGCTCAGGCGTTCTATGGATCTGAAAGGGTTAAGAGGAGAGGGAATTTTCTAGTAAGAATCTCCATTGTTTGTAACAAAACTTTACATCATACAGTAGAAACTCATTATAACGAAATCTGATATAAGAAAAGCCCTGTTATAAAGTAGTAATTTTCCTGTACCATTTTACTAATTTCTTTTGTTTTTTATTGTTTTAAAAACCCTGATATAACGAAATTTTGGATAAAAAGAAGTAATTTGTCTGTCCCAGCAACTTCGTTATAATGAGTTTCTACTGTAAATAAGAAAAGGGGGAGGCTCTTAGGAAATATGCTTTTTGAAGTGAAATTGAAAATATAACACCGAAAGGTAAAATAGTGGTAATTTTTCACCCCTTTTCACTGTAAAATTAAGGCTTTAGCCAATTTTAAAGAGGTAAAATGTTATAGCAAATGGCTCTTTTACACATCAGATTTGTGTAGTGAACTACAGAACAGAATCACTGTATGGATAAAAAATAGTGTCTGCCTAAGGCACCAGTGTGAATTACAAATGGAACATATGTGACCTGCTCTGTCGAAACCCGGACAAAGTCGCACAAATCCCTTATTCAAATTTTATCAAATTTAAAATGGCAAAATTATAAGCTTTCCAATGATATATCACACTCCAGGATCGCTCATTGTTTTGTATGTCAAAAAGTGATATTTAGGTTGAAAAATCCTTTGTTTTCTATTGATTTGTAACAAAATTATTGGGCTATATCTCTTTAAGTGTTCTGGCGACTTTGTCCGGGTTATGTGGGAGCAAGTCACATATACCTAATGATAGCATTCCGAACATCATATTTGGCAGAAACATGTGTATGTTGGGCGTACATTGACCCTGTGCATTGATGTGTGATGGAATCAGAAGAAAATAATGCTCAAAAACGTACTGGAATTTTTTTTTTCTTAGCAAAGTCCTCCCAATTTCTCTTGTCGAGATGTGCCATCACATTATGTTAGCCTATACTCTATAAATCTTGATGTATACAACAAGCTGCTGATGAACGCACATAAAATAATATGACCATACGCAGAAGTAAATTAGTCCGTATTTTTCGAATCACAACCACATACCAAATCTGGCTGAATATTCAAATAACTTGTGTACAAGGTTTGTCCATGTGTAGCAACAAAATTAGCCAAATAATGCTAAAATCATGAAAGATTCATGTTCAGAAAATATTAATATGCAGTCATTTGGTCTTAATCAATCATTAAGAGTATCTTACACAATACAAAACCACAAGTTCACAATGTTGTAGAACACAAGGGATATGCTATGGATCCCGTAACAGAGTCTGACTGCTTGTTGCATATTTCAAGATTTATAAATAGAGTATATATGTATATTCTGTGTACTAATCAAGCATTTGTTATTTGTTAATTTCAGGAGGTGGAAGCTAAAGAAGAGGCAGAAAAGGAAGCAGAAAAAGCTAAAGAAGAAGACACCACCAGCAAGATGGAAACGGATGCTGCAGAGGATGATACAGAGGCAGTTACCGAGGAGAACGGAGAAGGGGAAGAGGAAGCGGAAGAAGTGGAAGGAGAAGAGCAGGAAGAAGGCGGGGAAGAAGAGGAGGAAGAAGAAGCACCTGTCTCTCAAGAGGAACCTGAAGAGGAAGAAACAGGAGAGCCTGATCCCGAGCCAGTCAAGGCCAAACCAGCGCGAGGCCGAGGTAGAGGGCGTGGTAGGGGGCGCAAGAAGTAAATCACAGTACCTTAACTCACAGTATCAATATGTTCTTGTTTTATGGTAGTCAAAGTGTGTGTAATGTTTTAATTGTTTCAAGAGAAATCGTGCTTATGTTAAAATTAAATAAGTTCTTTTAAAATGTTTCAGATTTGCAAAGAAAAGGGGATTGTTCTTAATTGGAACAAAATGTGCAGTTAAGGGATGATGTGGTTGAAATTGGCTCTTCCAGAAATTAACAGCATGCCCTATAGGAAGGCATTTTTGCATGTTGTTAATTCCCCACACTAAAATGCCTTCTTTAGAGATTATATTTAAAGAGTAAGGAATTCCTATGCATATTACCCTGAAATGATTTTTTTTTTTTTTTTGGAATTTCAATGAATTTTCAATTTCTTTACTATCATTAAAAGAAAATACTCAATTCATTTTTGGAATTTTCCGCTACAAAATATCAGGGGAAATTTGGGGGAACTTGAAATCCATGCTGGTGTGGTTGGGGCATGTTTCCAATTTCTGGAATGACCCAACATCTTGTTACGGGATCCAAATGTCAGTTTCAATCCTTCATATGTGCTTTCACGAGTTTAAATAAAACTCTTATGAAAGGCATGTAAGTCTTCATCTACAATAGAGCTGTATACTCTGTAAACCTTAGCATTATCATTTGTTTTCTACAACATTGTCTACTGATGTTTTCGTATCATGTAATAATAAGCAGCTATTGATGATCTATTTGACTGAATCACTCGCGCATTATATATGCCGTTGTTTCAAGCAACCAATTCTGTGCCATAGTATATGAATTACGTCCAAGGTCAATGCAGGGGAGGAACATCTAAAAATGTGACTTATGGATTTCTTGTACAAGAATAAAGTTAGGCTTGACGTCCAAAGATATTCGCTTGCCAGAGTGACGTTTGTTCACCCTACCGAGGAAACTTCTCTCTAACGGGAAGCGACATTTGCTTAATGAATTTCTCGACATTGGCTTCACTTCAGATTGATGGAAGCGAAGATCGCTTGAAAATATCCTTGCGTTTGTTTATTTAGTAATCACACCACTGCAACATGCGCGAGTGACATTCACTTCAATCGATTTAAATGATGTTCGTGCCACGAGAGCGACATTCGCTCTCCGTTTTATCGAATAAGTTAGAGCAAGTATCAAGAGTGAATGTCACTCAGGCAAGTGAATGTCTTTGGATGCAAAGCCTTAGTGGTGAACTTGAGTTAGCAGAACATTACAACAAATTTTGTTCCACTTAATATACCCTATTCACTCGTCTAATTCAACTATTTTCTATCTGACAGTCTCCTTGAATTAACAAAATCACCATTTCCAAAAGTTTGACAAATAGTCATACTCTACGAACGAAACTTCATTTAAATTATTTTTAAAATATTTGGCACGCTAGTATGAAAGCGCTCAACTGTCACGTGATCTAAATTCACAAAATGAGTGGTTGAATTGGACGAGTGGATACGGTACCTGAAGTTGTGAGATATAAATAGACAAACTCTACTCTGTAACATGAACTAAGACCTATAATGATACACACTAAATAAAACAGAAAAGTGGATCATGTTCTAAAAAAGAAACCAATGTTCATGTTTATTCAAGAACATCATAATCATAATTCTCACCTAAATTACCATTTTTGAAGGAACAAAATCCAGGTCTTTTAAGAGCATGTCAACCTTGGGATTTAACAAATTTCTAATAGGTCCACATTTTGAACACAATCCATCCAGGAGGAGGCAGCTCTGCCCCATCACGCCTTAGCATGTCACGTGACCTTCCACCAGTATTGTCATTAACGTACTGCAGGGGAAAAAGTAAAAAATGTACAGTGGAGTTGATTATCCAACTCCAACGGTTTTAGTATTTACAAACATTGATTTATATTCTATGACCTAAACAGAACCTTTTGTTTGATTTTCATCTTAACATCGAGGTTAATGGGCAGATTAATTTTATTCGAAATCATTTCCGGCCTCAACCCCCCTCCCCCCACCCTGAATCCATCCTTCAAGTGTGATAATTTATCCAGATCAGATGATGTTGTTGTCTTTCTAGCAAACTGGCATATATCTCAAAATGCTGTTCTTTGAAAAACAGTGTTTAAATTTATGCCAAATGTAAAAAACATGGTACTTACTTTATTCAACTAATATGAATTAAGTTACCCTATCTAAAGCTAAACAAGGCTCTTTCTTGTCAATTATCTGGTATTAATTAGCCATTCAAATGGTTGAAAAAACATGCACTTTAAATTTGTTGTCAAAACGAATTTAGACAAAAACTGGCATACGTGACCTATGACTACATTATACATAATACTGAATTGAGCTTGTAATGTTCAGACAAACTGGCATATGACCAAGATATGCTGGTTTGTCCGACTTTAACGTATATTTTTTTTTGGGGGGGGGGAATCATAATTTTAAGAATAAGCAAAATGTTTGGCTAAAACGTGTGTAACTCTGTACAAATGGAAATAATATTAAATAAAAAAACCATAGTTAACTCAATTTGTCCAAAAAATGAGATATGCTAGACAGTACTGATGCCAGTTTGCCAAAATGACGATGAAATGAAAAATGTATGATTTGGTGGCTGCATTGTAATGCCATTATGCGTAGAAATTGCATTGTGATCATATGTTATAACAGTGTTCCTGCTAAAGATTTTGACTTTGCGCCAAAGCGACATAAAAGAAAAAAAATACATCTCATCATTGGCAATTCCTGAAAGATCTCAAAAATGAAAGTTGAATATAATCTGAATAAAACTGAAATAAATGAACATTGTGTATAACCAAAACCCTGTTTTTGACTTTCTATTTTTGGAATCTCTTGCACCAATTTTTTTAGCTTCTGCAGCAATTTCGCGACATATGGCCTTAGCGGGAACGCTGGTTATAACCTACATTATTTCATATGTCTCCGGGCTACGTAGCATTTTGGAGACACCTCAGATTCCACTATATGTAGGTTTTACCATGAAAGTTAAAAATTAAGACTCATGAATAAAATTGTCATGATATACAATAATTATGACATTTTCCAGTGTTTTGTCATTTAATATGTGTTTCATATATTTCATATGTGTCCATGTCACATAGCATTTTGGAGACACCTCCAATTCCGCTATATGTAGGTTTTACCATGAGAGTTAAAAATTAAGACTCATGAATAAAATTGTGATGATATACATACAATAAGTATGACATTTTACAGTATTTTGTCATTTAAAGGTGCAATTCAAAACCTCGCCTCTTTTCTAGCTAAATAAAAAGAAGAGAAAATTTCACTTTGTTCCGACCATCCGTTTCCAAGTTGCAAGCTTTTTAAAAAGCATTTTGAAAATCCCCATAGGCTACTGTGTTGTAATAACTGTCTGGGCTCCGACAATAATTAGAAAATGGCACACTTTCCACAAATATGCAAGCACATATGAAAGAATGGTTTGGGGATCTTAACATATACCAGTTGAGGATTCTTATAAGCTAAGAAACTCAATTTTGATAGAGGTGACCTTGAGGGTGAAAAGTGGATCATGAATTGCCCCTTTAATAATAATAATTCAAATGAGTGAATAATGAACAAGTAAGTGTCAGAAGTCATTTGTTAATATTGATTATTTGTAACATTTATAGCTGTCTCACTTAATATAGGTGTTTGTTGAAACTTGTGTTTCTAAAAGATGAATAAACTCTATTATGCTAAATTTAACAGTGTGCCTGAGATCTCTTTATGCGACTTGTGTCAAGGTTTTCAACAAGTTTGTAGCCTGAGAGTGAAGAAAGAAAGTTGTATCTGCAATGGCTGCTTTTTGGCAACTTATCATTTAGAATGCAAAAGATCTCTCAAATGTTCTCTCCCATATGTCAGTGGTTCTTGAAATGGTTCTTCAGGAGACGATGTCACCTGAAGAACCATTTCAAGAACCAACACTGGACATCCAATGTGCAATGCAAATTTTTGAAAAATGGCAGCTACTGCAGATACGACTTTCTTGCACTTGCATGACATTGTTAATTTAAGCGTGATTCTCTATAAGAACCACATGAATTCAAAACAAGGGGGGTCAACAAATTTATTTCATATGAATTTATAATGCACAGGGAGTTTAAAATATGACAGTGTTTCTAGATATTTAATTAATGGCATTCTTACAAAATCCCAATAGTTTCGTCAATTTTTCCTCACAGAACATGTTTTTGAATATATGGATTTGTATGAAGATGTATGTTCTCATTCATCCAGTATAAGTAAATATATGAATTAAATAAATCTAACTGGAACTTACTTTGCAAATGTGCAACGTTACGTCACTAGCTGTCTGTCATGTGACCAATGCCAGGAATCGGATGCCTGTTGTTAACCATTGGTAATAAAAGTGATATAAAAACTAATTAAAAACTAAAATCTATTGTCGAAACCCAATGACGCTTTTAAAGTGGCAGGGGAATATAGTTCTAATGTCTCTTATTTTGTTTGTTTGCAGTACAGTATATATTCATTCCATTTTCTAACACTTCACAATTTAAGTTACTTTGGCAACGCATCCATACATATTCTGTAGATGACTTGATGACGATGTATTTTTTCAAAAGCATTGTTCGTAAGTAACAATTTAAGAAACCATAGATGTCCATTTTCTAAGACTTCACAATTTAAATTACTTTGGCAACGCATCCATACATATTCTGCAGATGACTTGATGACGATTTATTTTTTCAACAGCATTGTTCGTATTTTAACAATTTAAGAAACCGTAGATGTATGCTGGCATCAATGTCGATAATGATGTCCATGACGACACTTGTAAAATAAATATAATTCTAAGTTTAGTTTGACGTGGGTGAAACTAACAGAGGCGTTTGCAAATGACAATTTTCATAAACAAAAAAGTATGATAACAACGTAATATAAGTAAAGTGGGTATAAAATAAAGTTCACATAGTTACTTTCATACTTTCATAATGATGCTATGTGATAGTACAGTAGATGACTTACGAAATACGCCATTTGCATTCAAAACCATTTTCGATAACGATGATTATAAAGTCTGATTCTTTTGTGTGCGTTGTGAAATACGTGAAGATAGTAAAAGAAATAAAAGCATTTCTTTTTGACTTGCATGGACTAGTGGACGCAATGAAAAAGAATTACAATTTACAAATATGCTACTTTTACAAAAGCGGAGAAAATGATTTGTTAATAACAAATTTGAACTCGAAAACTGATTATGCAAATTTTACGAGAAAAATGAGCAGTTAATTTAATTTAATTTGATGACACTAACTTTGTCTGGTAGCAAACACATGTATACCCAGTGGGCACAGATCAACTTCTCAAAGTTGAATTAACATTGATTCAATGTTGAATCATTTAATGTTGAAGCCTCAACTTTCTTAACCTTCTCAACGTTGATACTTGGTTGTGAAATGAGTTGAATTAATGATCAACCAAAATTCAACTTTCTCAACTGAATTTCAACTATAATTCAACCATCTCAACCTCACTTCAACTGAGTATCAACCAAAATTTCAACTTTAATTAAATTTTTGTCAACGTTGATATCTCAACCACAATTCAACCCGAGCAAGTTGATATCTAAATTTCAATTCAACCACAGTTCAACCAAAATTCAACCATCTCAACCTCAAATATTAATCAAAATTCAACCTTTTATCAACGATGATATCTCACAACTTCAAATCAACCCCAATTAAACCACAAAGTTGATATCTCAACGTCAAATCAACCATAATTCTACTATTTATAGTTGATATCTCAACTTCAAATCAACCACAATTAAACCACAAAGTTGATATCTCAACTTCAATTCAACCACAGTTCAACCAAAAATCAACATCTAAACCTCATATCAACGTTGATAAAAGGTTGAATTATAGTTGACATTTTGGTTGATGTGAGGTTGAGATGGTTGAATTGTAATTTCAGTTGAGAAAGTTGAATTTGGGTTGATCATTGTTACGAATTCAACTCATTTCTCAACCAAATATCAACGTTGAGAAATGGTTGAGAAGTTGATCTGTGCCCACTGGGTAGCAACAAACCCTGTACAGATGTAATGTTTCTTGGTACTATAGCTGTATCGCTCCTCAAAAACGAAATTTAACATACACATTTCAAAAGAAGATAATCATATTTAATTAAATTTTGCAACAACCATATACAATGAAATGGATGCAATTTTTGAAGGGAATGTCTTAGGGCGCGTTCTCACTGTGATGTTTGGTACCAGGTCGTGGTAATCGATGCTACATCGAGCCCACTTCCTTACCCAGTGAGAACGCGTTTTAAGAGGGCTCAGACCTACATCCGAGATCGGTTCCGAGACCACCTCATGTAGGTAGTCTCGGTACCAGGACGTGGTACCAAATGCATAGTGAGAACGCGTTTGTCATCGTAAGTGGGCCCGGCTCACATACACATGTACGGTACTACTGTAGTTCAGTGGTTGTTATTACGACCAGCTAGCTGTATTTTTTAAATAGCAAACGTCACTTGCATTATTTTGTTTTATCTTTCCTGTAGATTGAATTTTTAAACTGTTTACGTACCACACATGGGAATTTATTTCTTACTTTGTTTATAGGCCTACATGTACAGCATGTTATATTAAATATCACAATATTTTAAGTGTAAGTTCTATCATTTCAAAGTTTTCATCACTTTAAGTTAGAGTAAACTGTATTATGAAGTAAGTGTGCAATCTTGATGTTTTATATATTTTTATAAGGTAATATTTCTTGTAATTTAGTTTTAAGCCACTAGAAACAAATATATCCTGGTAAGTGGACTCAATACCACATTGGCATTTGGCACGGGAGGTGGTACTTTATTGCGACAGTGAGAACAGGAAATCAATGTGGGCCGAGCCCACTTGTATGTGGACTCAGACCTAGGTCTGAGCTCACATTGTTCAGTGAGAACACGACCTTACTGAAGTCAAATAAAAAGCAAACGAAAGCTAAATATGTACAGATTTTTAAGGATGGGGTAGACCTTTATACGGCATAAATCGTGTTTGTACTCTTAAAACTTTAAAAAAAAATTACATTGACATTTTCAAAAAAATTAAGATAAAGATCAAAAATTTGAGAAAACCCTTCCTAGACATTTGTTTCTAGATTCCAAAAAGCAAAACAAGTTCAAAATTTCACAAATGCA
>JXSR01S023614.1:61246-76923 GCA_000969725.1 Ophiothrix spiculata | reverse complement strand
CTGAACATCTTGTAGTATCACTCTGGTAAGTGCAGGCATGCAACCAAGGAATCTGAGTAGCAGTGATATATCAACTTTGCATTCTCTGTCCGGGAGATTGCCTACCAATACAAACTCTTTCAATGACTCATTCAAAGCTACATTGGTGTCATCCAATTTACCTGTTAACTGAACATCCCATAGTTTCACCTTTGTATGTGCAGGCATGCAACCAAGGAAACTGAGTAGCAATGATATATCAACATTGTATTCTCTGTCAGGGAGATTGCCTTCCAATACAAACTCTTTCAGTGATTCACTCAAAGTGACATTGGTGTCTTCCAATTTACCTGTTAACTGAACATCTTGTAGTATCACTCTGGTAAGTGCAGGCATGCAACCAAGGAATCTGAGTAGCAGTGATATATCAACTTTGCATTCTCTGTCCGGGATTTTGCCTACCAATACAAACTCTTTCAATGACTCATTCAAAGCTACATTGGTGTCATCCAATTTACCTGTTAACTGAACATCTTGTAGTTTCAGCTTTGTAATTGTAGGCATGCAACCAAGGAATCTGACTATTTGTGATATATCAATATTGAATTCTCTTTCATGGATATTACCTAACAATGTAAACTCTTTCAGTGATTCACTTAAAGTTATATTGATGTCATCATCAGATTTTCCTCTTAACTGAACATCCTGTAGTTGCAATTTTGTAATTGCAGGCATGCAACCAAGCAATGCTAGGACTTGTGATGTTTCAACATACTATTCTCTGTTAGAGAGATTGCCTGCGAATACAATCTCTTTAAGTGATTCACTCAAAGTGACATTGCCGTTATCCAATTTACCTGTTAATTGAACATTCTTTAGTCCCACGGTTGTAATTGCAGGCATGTGACTAAGGAATCTGAGTAGTAGTGATATATCAATATTGAATTCTCTGTCAGGAAATTCGGTTGACACCAATACAAGATCTTTCAGTGATTCATTCAATGTGACATGGCAATTATCAACAACATCACGTGCATTCAGACATGCGTTCATAGACACCTTAGAATCCTTACGTTCATCAGTTAGACTAGGGTTATAAAGTACTAACCCTGATAGTGCAGGCATGTGTTTTAGAAACTCCATTAGGCTTCTAATACTTACATTAAACATGCTATGCCCATTGAACTTGCCTATGCTTACGTATGATATGAAACTGTTTATATAAATATTACTATTTCTGTATTTAATGTCATCAAACATTTCAACAACATCTAATTCTAATCTTTCTAAAGTTGGCATACTTTGTAAAAATGCAAAAACTAAATTTCGATCAACAGGTTTAAGAACTGACAGATGTAATCTATTTAATTTCACAAGTCTTTTTGCTACCATGTTATGTTCTGAATGAAGTGCCCTTAAGTAAATTGAAACCTTTTTTAAAGATGGCATGCTGTTTAGTATTTGCACTATACAATCTTGTTCTGCTTTTTCGTACTCACTTTCGAAATGTGTAATACGGTTAAAGATTATGTTTGACAATTGGTGTTGGTCTGCTGTGAAATACTGCATGGCTGCAAGGAAGTCTGCATCAGATGCCTTTATTGTTGTTGTCATATACAATGACTCTAAATCTTTGTAAAAATTGTATTGACGTAAAAGAGACGATTCATGAGATGCCTCGACCTCATACAACATTATAAGTGGCAGTCGCCATGGATTTTCCAAAGTGTGCTCATTAAAAAGTACATGTTTAAAAATAGACACAGCAGCCTCGAAACATAACCCACAAGAAAAGCGCAATACATATTCCAAATGTTCCATTAAGTTTGCATTAATTCTACTTATATATGACTTGAACTTTTTTTTAATTTCATCTGAGGGGAATAAACGGCGCACAATATTTACTTTCTTTTGTCGAAACAAATTACACAAGTAGACAGCAGCACAATACTCCTGGAATGTTTTGTGTATGAAGCGGACACATGTTTGATTGGGTAAATTTCCCTCATCTTTTATCATCAGTCCTATGCTAATCGCTTTATTTAAACCAAGTCTATCGAAAGCTGTTGATGGCATAACGATATTATTTTTAAGTAAAGCTTCTAGAGACGGTTTACCCAATGACACAATCATATCTTCTACTTCTTCGTCCGGAAGCTGATCTATTCTTTCAAATAGTTTGTTAAAATATTGTTTGGTTATCACTTCCTTATACAAGCTTGTCACACTGAGGAAAGTGATATCATGTCCCTCGTTCTTTTCCCAGAAAAGACATATCATCACAAGCAGTACCGGAAATGATGCCAAGGTGTGAAGCAACAAATTTGTTTCTACTTTTTTAACTAACGAGGGGGCAAGCCATTGTGCAATTGAAAGGTTTTCAAAAAATATTAAGATATATCGTTCTATATTTTCAGAAGAGAATCCAGACACTTGTATTTGAGCATATCCTTTGTATGTCTTTGAGAAGAAATCCTTTACGTGCGGTCTAGTTGTGGTGATAACAAACATGCTCTTTGTTATAGGACAATCTAAAGCATGATTTTGTACATCAATCGGCATTTCATCGAAACCATCAAAGATGACAAGACATTTATACCCTAAATTATCAAACACACTGTCAATATCGTGTATTGTGCATGCATGGCCTAGGAGTTGCCTCTGTACTTCTTCAGCAAGAGCATGACTAGGGTGTGGATTGTTTTTAAATTTAGTTACATCAAGCACGAACACGAGTTCAAAAGCATTCAGTGGCCCTGTTGGCAAATCATCTGTAGAACTGTTTTTAACATTCTTGGCCCATTCGATCGCAATTTTATTGATTTGCGTTGTTTTTCCAGTACCAGCTGCCCCAAACAAAAGTAGGTGGTGTGCTTGTTGATCTTTTATTTTGATTTGAAATAGATCAAGGTATGAATTAAGTTCCCTCCTCTTACCTGTATTATTATTATTCATATCTAGTTTATGTACATCTATTCCCTCTGTTACCTGTATGTATCTTTTAGAATGAATGACGTCTTTTTCTCTCTCTTCTAATACTTGCATATTTTTTCTTGAACCGATACGTTCTTCTTCAATGAGTATCAGATCAACAAAAACATCTTCTAAGTGTGCTATATGACTACTTCCTCTCCCAAACCTGACTTCACTTCTTTCACATAGATAAATGTCTGCTAGCTTAACTCTCCAGTTTTGAATAGTTTCTAAAACCTTCTGTGTGCCTTCTGAAATGAAAAACAAAAATGATGATTGTACTACCAACAAAACTCGTAAGCCTATCTCGTAAGATGCAACGAACAATTCACTTTTATTATCCATCGCATTGTTTAAACATTGTGATAAGTTAAAGAGCGATATATTCGTGGCCCTACCTGACACCCTGGTCACAAAAAGTCGCAAAGTCGCAACCCCGCAACGAAGCAACGCCGGTATGACATCAGTATGACACCGGTGAATGCTTGCGATGCCCGGTCCGACACCGGTCGGACGCCGGTGGTTATGGGACAGTAACTGAAGACATCGTATATAAGCCGCAAGGTTTTAATCCGTTATTCAATTCTTGCAGCATGCTTCAGCGTTTCTACGGCTCATGGATACAGTCCGGACACCGTTCGGACACCGACCGTGTCCGATCGACGTCTGCTGAATTGACGCCGTAGACACATCGTAACCTCGCCGCAAGGGTACACTCTAAAAATTATTTTACTCTTTGTTGAGCAAAAAGGTCACAGCTCATTGAGTAAAATCTTACTTGTTTAAGTCAATATTACTCAATGTTGAGCACATCTTACTCAACGTTGAGCAAAGTTTACCCAACGTTGAGTAAGATTTTACTCAACAAAATGAGCTGTGACCGTTGAGTAATTTTTTACTCAACAAGAGTAAGATAATTTTAAGAGTGTATGTGACCAGGGTATCCATCATTTATATCTCCGTGCCTATAATCATGATAATGATTGCACGCGTTTTTACGTTAGCCTATGTTACGGTAAACTTTGTTCATCATGCATCTGTCAAGATTTAAACAGCACGATAAACAGACGGTGCCAATATAATAGTATTCATCTGGAAGAATGCCCGCATCTATGTTAACACCTGTGGGTAATCGAACTCGTAAGGTACCGGTGTGATAGAAAAAGTAGTCTTCCGTTCTTATTGTCCAGGTTCTACAGTAAAGTTTAGGCCAAACAACTCTCACGCACCATTAGCTTTCACGCTTTATTCCGTTATGGTCTATGGAGGGAGAACTTAGAAATCTTTTACACTGGTAATCATGCAGAAGTTAATACCTGTGCCTGTATCAAGTATGCAACAAGTATACGTTCTCACATATCACGGGGATTTCAATATTAAGTCTCAATTCAGATTAAGATCAAAATTAATAATCTTTGAAGATTATTTCTATTGAGTTTACTTTTAAAGCATGGATTATAATGTTTTTCTTTAAGAATTAAAAGTGAGAAATTGAAGGTGTCGAGGGTATTTAAAAAACACGTAGAGGGATTGCGAAACACATCCGCTAATCTAAACGTTAACCTAAACCTTACTTTTCATTCATATGCAAATGAGAAGTCATTAGTTTATCGTCCCCGCTAACCTAAATGTATAGATTTCATTAACAGCTACACATCAGAGTAAATTTATATTTTCCACTTCGTGTACCTTTATACCAAAATAGGTCAAGTTGACTTAACACATGGTCGAACATAATGTAGGCATTAACTTAAGCTGATTAATGCAATATCCAGAAATTAAGTGCATGATTTTTCTATTTTTCAAACCAATTGTGCTTTTGACGGCTTTGCTCATTGATTTGTATGGTACATAAATTAACGTGCGATTGCTTCTTGCGATTTCACTGAAAAAGTACGTAAAGGCTAAATTTAGTGGTTGATTATCTGCTTGATTTGGAAAGTGCGTCAAACGCTCTGATTTTGATTTTTTAATTAAAAAGAAAACAAACACAATTGTGATACTTTTTTCAGTATAAATACTGTACATGTTATACACTAACCATCCAGTTTGTCTGTATATTTGCAATTGACAACCATATTATAATGGGGACAATTAGCATCATGGAATAGCTAAAGGTCGGTTAATTATTAGAATTATTAGAATATTCTATGCTGACGAAAAAATGACCTAGGTCAAAGAATAAAGCTGTGTGTTTTATACGATGACCTACGTCATTTTGTCGTCAGCATAGAATATTCTAAGCAAAATATTCTATACGATAGTGGAGTCTGCATCGAGCCTTACGGCTGGTTTATACCAGGGCTATACGGTGCAACAAGTATCTGTTGTTAAAGGACTCTGATACAAATTAACGTATAAAGCCACACGTACGACTAACATACTTAGTCCATCTATATATTGTTTTGTTTCATACATTGGTTTCCGTTATATGTTCGTAAGAAGAACGTTAATACGTTATTCATACGGTTGTGTCCGTTATGTATACGTTTAATTCGTTATCCATACGGTGGTGTCTGCTTCGCACACGTTCAGGATGTGAAATTTTTGTACGGTGTTCTTACGTTTCGGTTCTTTCTGAGCTCTAAATGATACCCTACGTAGTGTATTTCTATAATGAGAACGAAATTTTTTGTAATGAAAAATTAACAATTGAGGACCCTAGAACTAGAAGGAGGTTAAGTTACATTGAGTACAAACTGAGAAAACGGCACAAACATAAAATCATTTGTGTAGTCTTGAATGGTATTGCTGTATTTCGCAGTGACTTTTACGCATGTTCTGATCAACAAATTACTACAAAACCTTTACATAATGTAGAAATGAGAATTGACACAACTCAATTTTCAAGATTTTGTGACTTACCCCCTTTTAGTTCTAGGGTCCTCAATTATGGAGAACATTTATACGATACATACCTGATCATGTATATGTGCCCCGTCCTATCTAAAGGTACCTTAAGGTCCCAAAATGACACATTGCTTTTGGTTATTAGATGTTCGGTTGCAAAGTTGGTAAAAAGAATTGGGCTGAATCGGAATACTATAGTTCTGGTTTAATCGAGTTAAGGTTTTATACTGAGTAAAAGTTGAATGAAGGGAGGATTTTTATCTTGGTTTTTAACACATTTTTCTTATGTTTTGTCACTACATTATCAGGATGTTGGAACCTGGTTAATATGATAGAATACCCTTCAAAGGTGATGTTTCCGATGAAATCATAAATTCGCCTTTGACGTGATTGTTGACTATGCTCAGCTTCAATGGCTCGTATCTTGTAATATACTATGCCGACCTTAAAGGTGTTTCTAGATAGGACGTGGCACATATATATGTTCCCCATCCTCAAGTATACAATGATACATTTTCTATTGCATTTATATGAGTCAGTTACTGTGTATCTTTGTTTTTAGCCCTTGCCTACTGTTAACCCCCACGGTTTTACACTTTAGGGGTAGGCTGTGGGTTTCCAACTGCAGTCGCTTACTTACTTATTTTTAACTTGTATTATTTCTTTGTATGTATATACTAAATTTTAACTATATATAAGCAGAGTCCCGTGTAAGACCAGCATTATTGCTGAGCGGACTACTCTGGGTAAACATTGTGAAATAAATAAATAAATCGTGGTCTTGCCCACTGTCAGGAAGTTTTGCCTTTACAAGATGGACGTCCCGAAGATTTCTGGGACGTCTGAATGCAGGAATAGTAGCTTTTGTTTTCAGAAGCTCATATTTATGAAATTCGTGGAGATGTTTCTCAATAATCACACCAAGTTTTTAGGCAAGGAGAGTAGTATAATAGGTCGTGTCCAGTGAGACCCTGTTATTTTGGTTGTTTTACTTAAAGTGGAGAAGATCAGATCGATGATAAGGTTGCATTAATAATAATTAAAACAGCCATTTTATATGGACATATTTATATGATGCCATTAATTTTTTACCCTTCTCGCCTTGAAAAGCTCGTCTTCCCTCAGTACTATCCTCGTCTGCCAGAGCAAATTGTGTCGGATTTCCTGTAGAAATGTATATTGCGTGATTTAATAATAGTAATTTTTTACAACCAGACACCTTCTGCACATTGAGAAAGGTGGCATTTATTTTGTTTAGTTTAGTTTGGTTCGAGGGTTCTCTTCATGTTACATGCCATCCCAAAATGCACATCGTAATGGTTAGAATGTGTATATTTATCTGAAAGTAAATATGACGACCCAAATATTTGGACATGAGGATGGCTTTTGAACTCCTGTATTTTGGGATATATTCCAGGGGGCCGGTCGCATACTTAAGTGGTAGTCATGCTCGACACAGCACTTAAAAATTTAACCCAAAATGGCGTTGGAAGTGTCTATACGCAAGACCGTCGTGCACTTAATTTTGTAAAGTCTATACGCACGACCGTTCTTCCCTGTGTGTATAGCCTAATTCAAACCATAAGTAACACAACAAAAACATGTCATAAAATCATAGAGCTATAATTAATACCTCCATGTAATAGATAAATAATTAATTTTTGATGTGTCTACCTGCTTCTTTGCAAAGATGAACAAAATTTCACATTTATTTTGGTGGCAAAATCACAAGCGGCTAGGGTACGACCTAGTAACCTTGTCAATCACACTCTGATCTATTGTAATTTATACCGCGCGCAGTAAATATTGAGATCGATGTTATTATCGCCTTATAAATATCTTGTCAGAGTTACTGCATGATATAGTTTTGCTATCAAGACATAGGGCGAAATCATACTCTGCCTCCAAACAAATTTTTTCCTACCAAACATTTGGTCGTGACGTCACCAAATATTTGCCATCGAACTTAAAGTATGAACGGGTGGCAAACATTTGGTCCAATGTATATGGCAATTCAATAGCATGTGCAATCTAGCACGAAATTTTCTTTGTTCTCAACTCGGTGTTGAAGTTATTTTGTTTGGAATCACTCGTCATTTTGACGTCACGACCCAATGTTTGGTAGCGAAAAATTTGTTTGGAGGCCGAGTATGTTTTCACCTTTAATAGTTAGTTTTTTAATAAACGGTATAATGTCTAATAATAATATATTGAAATTTTACTTGTCTTCACGTAAGTTTTTCATGTTGTGTTTAATTCGTTATTGAACAAGTACTTATCCATGTGAAATTATCTTTTCACATTCTTTTTTTCTTTCATATTTGCACAAAGACATGAACTAACTGATAGACCTTGTCACCGGAACTGTATCTTATTTGACCTAATTGGGCCAAGAACCCAAAAGACTTACGTCGCTCTTGATTTACAAAAAAAAAAGATTTGCGCACAATTTTCAGCGAACTTTAAGAAAATGTTTATGTTTTCATTTCAACCTACTCGCTCAAATATCTTAGGTCCATAATTTCCATAATTTTATAATTTTACATATCAATTCAATTAAAATAAATACTTGCAAAATTGCACAATATTGTATTCAAACATTCAAATCTTTTTTTTAATTTCATAATTCTCTTTCAACATTATACTTCGATGTGCAAGTTTGTTTTGAATTCTGTGCTAGTTTGGCGAGTTTATAGGCTGTCTAAATCAGATCATTAAATATTCATACGGTACCCAAAGTGCGTTCCCCTAAGCCCTTTCCTAAATTGTTCCATGAATAAAAAAAATGAATTGAAAGACTTTTCAGTAGTCTGTTGTTTATCTCTTCATTACTGAACACGCATGTATGTTTTTAAAGTAAAGTTATGTACAGGGTATATCAAAAAGAAGTTTACAGTGGTTAAAGTGACCCCATTTCAAAAAGTATGATACATTCTCTAAATTTGCTTTTAATTTTAAGTAAAAGAAACCATTATCTTTCTATAACAGAAAAAAATAACAGTCGTACAACAACTAAGATTGACAGGTTCCACACTTGTAATTTTGACTGAAGGTAACATCATTTAGCTAAAAAGAAGATCAAATAAGACAAAACAAATAACTTCTGACGTTTTGAGGCTAAATACTATTCGTTATTGCCTTGTAATTACAGTTTGAATAAACATTGGATATTTCACCATTGTCTGCCATTTTTATCACTTCATTTACAAGGAACAAACATTTTAAAGAAAACAACTTCCCTAGGTACTGGAATTCACAACCGTCGTGGCATCAGTGATGGTTTTCCAATAGCACTTGGTTTGATGTCATAAGGTCTCTTCCATACGGGTCGGTTTAAGCCAAAGATATTGAAGAATTGAGGACCCTAGAACTAAAAGGGGGTTAAGTCACAAAATCTTGAAAATTGAATTGTGTAATTTTCCTACTACAGAATTCTCATTTATACATTCTGTACAAGTTTTGTAGTAATTTGATGATCAGAGCATGTGTAAGAGTCACTGCGAGATACAGCAATACCATTCAAGACAACACAAATGATATGATGTTTGTGCCATTTTCCCAGTTGTAATTAATGTGACTTAACCCCCTTCTGGTTCTAGGGTCCTCAATTGGTCGGCATTTTTTGATCAATGTTTAAAACCAATTGCCAAAAAGTGTCGTACTGTGTTAACAGAGCCTTAATCTGACATGCAGGTAATGTTCAAGTTCTCTAGTCTTTAAAAAGAAGGGAAAAACATAAGAATCCGTCATTGTTTTTATTGACTTGGCAACCGGTTTTATTTACAATTTACAAAATTGACAATAATTTTCATTCTGGTTGTCGCACATCTGTATTTTTTTTTGTTATGGAAAGATAATGGTCTATTTTACCTATAATTAAAAACAAACTTAGAGCATGTATCATACTTTTTGAAATGGAGGCACTTTTATTATTGTAAACTTCTTTTTGATACACCCTGACTAAAATTAACAAATACGATAATATCGTATATATGGGTCTGTTGTGCAAAACGAAAATAAAAGAAGCTAAAAGACATTTCGTAGTTTGTGTCATGATATGTAAGTTAGATTTATTTTGAATGTTACAACGGGGCTCTCGACACGGACAAATCAAGATTAACTGGACTTCAGTAAACGATCGCACGAGCGTAAGTGAATGGTTGACGCGCACAGTGTATAGTGTATAGCGCATAGTGTGCACACAATCTACATTCATCTATATATAGATGCATCTACATTTGACGTTTCCGTGTGGAGAGCCCCATTATTTTAATCATGGTTTCGAAGCTATCTCTCTCTTATTTACCTTTAGGAGGAAGATCCCATTTTTCTTCTAATACTCGCTGAATACTACAAAGGTTGCATTTCATCAGGCCGTCGATAATGCTTTCTCGAGATGCTTTCCTGCCGTTCTTCATTCGCCATTCATTTAAAACAGTAATGGACATTAATCTTATATTTGTACCAGCAGCATTTTCTATATCTTCAATTTCGACGCTGCTTAGACCTAGCGCACGAAATAGATTTTGCAGCTCTTCATACCGTATATAAGTGTTATAAGTCACATATCGGATATCTTCATCTGAGATGTTAGATAATTCTAAAAAGACAAAATAAAATATCAATCTTTTAATGTAAATGCAAGCTCGAACTTTTTTTGTGTTTTTCACTTATATTAAGTATGATAATTGCTTATTTAAAATAAGTTCAAAATTTTGTTATTTCAGTACACTGTGATAAACATTTCTGTTAACATACCCTTAAGTCTGCAGGGGGGGGGGGGTTATCTTATGGATTTATTGTCCTGCTTAGAAACGCAAATAATCTGACTTGTCGGACTCTAGATATTTTAAGTAGCTTTCATTTCAACCTTTGGCAGTCATTGTGATAAATATTGGGGTAGCTCACAGAAAATTTAGGTCAAGCCACCACCGTTCTAGTTTCGGCTTCGAACGTAAGGAGTGGTTCACACTCTGCAAACTTGATTTTAATCCGTCATTTGGTAAAATACATATGCATGCTATGAAGCTGAAACTTACGGGACGTGTTAGATCAACCTATAAGTAAACAAGTCAAGTCGCTAAATTGCAAGAAGTTACACCTATAATCTAAATTTTGATTTTGTCCCCCAGTTTCGTGAAAATCGTAAGAGGAAGTAATATATTACGTCATAAAAAGACCCTTTTTTAAAGTGTAGGTCTTGACATCCAGTCACAAAGATACCATGTAAAATATTAGGAGGTTAAATCGTCTCGTATATTTTTTAAAAATATCTTCTTTGACATCTCACATACCATGAGTGGCAAGACCCCATATAACTTCCAAAGATTCCTGGGCAGCAATCAGGTTAGCCTCGTTCAATATTTCTAGAATTCTTCGTCTTGTGGCGTCATGTCCCGTCTTTGAAACCCATTTCCTCAGCACATTCTCAGCTCGTGATCTGACATCTGTTGCAGTCGCATCTTGTTTTGCAATTTCAATTTCTGAATAATTCAAACCAAGGGAAGTATACAATCGCTCTAGGTGCGCAGAAGTAAGATTGCATGCTTGGCTTGTAATGTCTTGAATATCTTTCTCAGATATTTTCTCCATTTCTGGAAAGAAACATTTGAAGTTTTTATTGTTGATATAATGTCACATAAAGTCGTGACCAAGGCTAGAAAATTACATTTATGGATATTGTTATTTTGTGATGAATGCGGGAATTCCCTGAGGAACATAAGGATGGGATATATAAATATATATAAAATACAATATATGTGATAGACCATATATATATGGCATATTTCCCAAGTAAGCGGAATTCACTGAGCAATGTTCAGCAATATAATTTGTGTGGAATGATTTATAATTTACACTGAGATATGTCTAGTTTAAAGGGGGTACAAGATCTCAGCTCGAAACACTTTTCCAAATGGTGGGCCAGGCATGTTGCATACCAGTACGTAGGGTATATGACTCCTAGTTTTGAAAACGTGTTTTGTTTTTAATACTCTGGTTGCTATGTTAACCAAGCACAGGCTCTGATTGGGTAAACAGCAAAACAAACGTAACCCAGAAACTGTATACCGCATAGTAACCATCTTTGGGGTATCATTAACACACATTTTGAGCCCATTTTGGTTAAAATTGCATTTAAATTAGCGGAGTTGATCATAAGTCATGAATTGGTCAGAAAAAGTGTAACATACCACTAAATGAGAAAAACATCACCAATCTGAATATTTCTCAACACAGGATAAAATATGGACATTTTAACACCACAAAAGTATACATTTTTTAAAACCTCAGACTACAGGGATACCAAATATACAATGATACTGATATTATACAGGGTGTGTGAAAATTATACAGGGTGTAAATTAAAACAAGTCTGTTACTTTTACTCTCTTAATAGACCTCTTTCATTCTACACAGCCATCACCAAAAAACAAAACAGCTATGGATTTAAATGGATTTATATTGATAAAACATAGGGCTCTCAATAAGAAAATATAAATATAATTTGTATAATCTAAATATATTTCACTTAATATCCAATATCCATAGGTGAAATATACAGGGTGGTTAAAATTATATACATTTCAAAAGGATTGTATGCCTCCATGGGCTATTTGGTGAGTTCTTTATAATGTCTTAGCAATTATAGTTGACAATGCTTGAGACCAGTTACATTCAAATTTCTGCTTACTATGGCCATTTTGCTGCATATTTGGCATACAGGGTGATCAAACATGCATTATCTCAATAATAAACCTGATCCAATAGACTTTGGTTTATTTGTTACTGTTAATCCGTGCAATTACGGTATAATGCATTTACAACATGTCATTACTGTTATTCATCAACGTTTTCACAACGTACGAAACTTGTCATTAACATTTTGACCTTTGAACATTGTTTAAACTAGTTGTGGAAATACCCTGAAAATGATAAAGTTTATCCTCGTTAAACTTTATTCAATACATCACCTACCATCATTAATATTTTGGCATGACGAGATATGTTTGTTCCTCATTAACAAGTGTGCAAAAACTTATTCTTGTAGGATTTCAACTTTTAGCATGACGACTTTCGAAAGATTGGTAATTTTTCACAATTTTGTGTACAAGTCAATGGGCTATTCCTCCACCGTCTTTTCCTCCACCACCTCCCCCATTGGCTTGGCTCACATTTGGAACCATAGATCTCATAATATTTGTTCAATTGTCTTGAAAATGTTTGCATTTGAAAGACAATTAAATTACCCAGATAACCATACCAAATTTGTTGCAGTAGGTATTACACATCTTGAATAAAATTACTTTAAACTACGAAGAATGAGTTTTTATGTTACATCTCCCCCATTTGTGCATGATCAATTCATGACCTATGATCAGTTACAGATTTTGTTTAAAAATAGACCGCTTAAATATAGCTGGGAGAGATAAAATAAAGAAATATAATAAGAAATCGACTAATTCCAAAAGTTTCCCTGTATATGATGAACAATATATTAGGCAAAAAAATGTTGTATTGGAGTAACCCGCCCGACCCTAAAAAAAAACACCCTACCCTAAACATTTCAAAAAAAAGGGGGGAGAAGAAAGAAACAAAGTAAAAGAAAGAAAGAGAAAAACTCCGTCCGCTCTTTTGAAACGCCTAGTAATGTTCCTTCGATAAATGAAACGTAAACACAACAACTACAACTCGACAACGCATCGAGATGGATCTTGACCAAGTTCCCTCTCTGTGATGAAATAAGTTTCCATGGGAGTTGTTCATATTATTGCTTCGACAACTCTAAAATGTCTGCCCCATGCCAAGCTACAGCGTGTCGGTAACAGGCAAAGTGGGACCAAAATTGTTAAGGCTACAGTCCCTAAATGGGTGCCATTTTTGCCAACGGCATCTTTAGTACAACTTTTTACCTACTCACACATATCAGAATAATACAATTTTTGGCGTACATTTGTAATATAGTCTCTAGTTTATACATGAGACTTTAGTAGTGATTTCACGTCCATTATTAAGGTCAAAATTACGTCAATAAACTACTTCGAAAAATGTACACCTTTTTCGCCGAAACCTTAAAATTTTATGATGTTCGAACGATTCGCCTGTTTTCAAATTTTAACAGATTGTAGGCTTGATACTTTTTATTGAATTACAAATAATATTTTATAAATGTGTTGTGTTGATTTTGAATGATAATGTAACAAACCCGCGTTGTTTTGTCCGAAAAACCGGGCGTGAATTATGACTCTGAGTTCGCCCTGTTTGAGCTGTGAATAGCCTGATTTTAGTATCTACATTATCTACATTTTGTCATTTACTTACAAATTGAGCATTCCAATGAGGCGAAAATTGCAACTTTTATGTAAAAAAAAATAAAATACGGCATTCTAATGTTTATGTTTTAGATTTTAGTTCACCATCTCAACGCTGCCTTGATAGCTCAGCGGTAGATCTCTCGCTTCGTAATGCATGACTAACCCCCGCCATAATCCATGGTTCGAGTCCCCGCAAAGGCAGTGGAAACTATTTATCTTTTCATGATTGAAAAATAGTTAGGATTCACATTTTCCTGAGCATGTGGATTCCTCATACCCTTAAATAATGAATATTGACAAGTGTTCACGTGCATGTCTCTTTCAAAAGTAATACGGGTTTAATAGTGTAGACGCAATTAGTATCCCGTTATCATTTTGTGATTATTTGACCAAATTTTGGTCATAGATAGAGTAGACAGCCAGGATGAAGAAAAATTAGGGTGGCAACAATGTACCTGTTGCAAATCATTAATATGGCTCTTAATCCAAAATTGCCACCAATACGCATTTTCCAATAGTAATTTGCTTCATAATACAAAATATTGCACTGCAGGTTCAAAGATTCAATTATTTTTGGAGTCACTAAATACAAAAGAAACCATTTAGTACTTTACTTACTTACCAAAAATCCAAAATGGCCGCCAAAACGACATATTTTCATTAAAATTGATCAAAACAGCCATTTATATGTTTATTTTCACAATCAATCAATAGAAATAAACAGCTAGGCGGCAAAAAGAGAAAATTATCCTTAAATTATATTAAATAAACACTTTAAGTCCACATAGCCCCAATAATGAGGTCCAAGAGGGCCGCAAAATATTATCTTGGTACAAGATGGTTAGAGCGATATTAATCATTATTAAGAACATTAAATATTTATGACAATAACGAGGGAATTGGCTCATAAGCAAATGATTTATCCCAAAATATGTGTTTCATTCAATTTGGCGCTCATAATGAGGTCTGAAATGGCGGCCAAAATACTATTTTGTTCAAAAATAAGTTATAGAGTGGCATTAACAGTAACATTAATAAGGCATTTAAAACATATGTTCAAAAGATTGTAACAGTATAATTTCTTTACCAAACATTATTGTAAACATCCTTAAAATTCAAAATGGTGGCCCTATCAATGTCCTTAATGGCATATCAAAATACTATTCTATTGCTGAAAATGAATTAAATCAACATAAACGCAGGGTTAATATTAACTTAATAATATACAATTATACAATAGGGTTACAATAGAATCATTTTCCCCATACCATGTTGTTATATTGTAATAATTCAAAATGGGGCCGAAATGATGTCCAAAATGGCCACTCAAATGCATTTTTGGTCATAGTGAATTAGAGTGACATAAATGCAACGTTTTAAACTTTAAATATTCAATTCAAATTAAAAGGGAAACAGCTTTACTATTATTAATTTTATTGTTGATGTTGGTAAGAAGTGACTCTATATTTACTGAATTCACCCAAAAATTATGTTATTACTTTAATTCAAAACAGCTCCCATAATGAGTTCCAAGACTGCAATGTTTTGCGCAAAAATGGGTCT
>JXSR01S023612.1:16250-26505 GCA_000969725.1 Ophiothrix spiculata | reverse complement strand
TCGGCAGGTGACCTGAGGTCAGGACTAGTCCATTTTACGTTATAGGGGTGCTATAATGCTTTGGTCCCTTACCACTCCGAGAGAGGTATGCAAATTAGTTTCAGTCAACATCGTAGAGGTAATCAGACCCCAGTTAAATAGTTTAACAAACAAAATATGTTTGGAAATAATTTGAGCTAATTCCTAATACCAGTGGGAAAAAACAATGAACAAAATCTTTAGCAATATCCTGATACTGATATTCATAATATTGCATTCAGCATTGTGATAACCAAATGAATAAGCCAGTACAAGAACAGCCACCATTTTGGTCAAACTGAGTTATTCCCACCAAATCATTCCTACCACAGCAGGCTTCTGTGGTATAAAAGATGAACCCAATTCTGCATTCTAACTGGACGTATATAGGTAAATATGGTCATAATCCATGGAGTTGGGGTTTTCTTAGACGAACATTGTAGTGCCACATGCCCAAAATGTATAATTCTTCTGTCAGAGACATATTTATTGGTATAGATAGAGTAGCACAATACAGGGTGCCACAACACTCAGTGGTGATCCAGTTTGCGACATGGGTACATGGTGACTTCTGGTGCCCCAATGATTAGACTACCTGAGCTTGGACCTTCAAAATCACAACCCCAAAGCACCCTATATTGTGGCATAAGCCTTTAAACATATTCGGTTCCACTATAGTTTATCTCAGAGTACCTTTTCCCCCGTTCGCGGGTTTTTTCTTGCCAACGCTTGTTGTTAAGCACTTCTGCGTACGGATGCACTTACTTACGCACGTATTTGCAGTGCGTGATTTGTTGAATTTGATTGTTTACGCTCACGCTGTTGGCGCGCGCGTTAAGAGTGGCGTACACGGCACGATCTGAAAGGAAAAACAACTCTGAGAAAGAGTATAATTGGCTGATTTTGTGTAAGTTTCACTACATTTTCTGCTGTTTATTTCATCTTTTACTAGTGAAACATACATACTTTGTCATGCTATTACAAGAAAACCCCAACTCCAGCGATTAGTATCACTCCTAATGTTGCCAACGAAATTGTTTCAGTTATTGAAGTTTTTTAGGACAATTAATTGATTTGTTGAGCAACTCCTATGAAAAGATATTCAGGTTTTTTCAGTATAACTCTAAAACAATTTTGGGGCAGTTGGGGTTTTCTTGTAATGGCCTATTCAAATGAATGTTTTTTGTACAGGAAATCAAACAGTTAAAGAAAGCTTACCAAGAAGCCAGTTCAGCAGCCTTAGTTGATGTGCAGTGTCAACTAGCTGATAGAAGCCATGAACTCATACTCGGTAAGTCAAACCACTTGTACTTTGAAATCATTTCACAATTTTTTTCAGATTCAGGGTTCAAATCTTTTCCTTCCATAATGACGTAAGGAAATACACATGTATAATCATGAAGTATGCCCCTTTTGCTGACAATAGTGTGGGTGCTCAATTGATATTTTTATTGGTAATTTCAACAAATTTTGAAAAGTTTACCATGCTTGTTGAGTCAGGATTCGATTGTATTGTTACTGTAAGTTCTTTGATAGACCCAATAGATGTAATTACAGTACAAGTCCTGTCTCTTTCACTAAAATAATATATTTCCTTTTTTAAAAATCATAAAGAGTACATAAGCAATCACTGTATGCAAATGAATATTACTACAGTGGAACCTTGATAACACAAAATCACTGGGGCCAAAAGAGTTTAGTTTGGGTTATCAGGATTTTGTATTACCCAACTGATTTTACATAGGAAATCAATACTTGGGACCCAACAAACATTTTTTGTTATCAGGGTTTTTGTGTTAACAAGGTTCCACTGTATCTTCTTTAATAGGCAAGACAAATTAATTTCATCATTCCATTATTTTTAATATTTTCAGAGGTGACAGCGCTCCGTGCCAAACTGGCTGAGATGACGCAGAAGTTCACCACCCAGGAAGAAGACATTACTCAGAGGGTTAAAGATAATTACGATGCACTGGTTCAAAACCTCTTCTCATCTGCATTTGACTTGAAAGTCAAATATGATGAATTTGGGTAAGACATTTTTATGTAAACTTTTTTCAAATTGATTGCACTTAATTATCATACAGTTGTTTCATTTGAGATTTTTACAAATGTCATTATTTTTTCCATAAATGCTTGCAATTTAAATTGATTTAAATGTGTGTTGAAACACTTCTCCTGCAGATGGAAGTGGGTTTTTTTTTACAATGTCATATACTATTTTCATACCACAATATGTCGCTCATTGCTCTATGTTCCTAACATGTTCCTGTTTTCTTATTGGATTGGTAAAAGACACAATAAAAGAGTTTCAAATCTTGTTATAACTATAAGAATGAAAATTACGATCCTTGATTTAGATTTTGGCAGGTGTAAACTGATTGGATAGCATGAGAATGACAGTTATTGGTTTAGATTTATTGGCAGGTGTAAACTGATTGGATAGCATGAGTATGACACTTACAATCCTGGGTTAAGATTTTTGGGTAGGCGTAAACTGATCTGATAGCATTTAGGAGTAAAGCATTATCATTATCACATAGTACCAGAAAATTTGATGTTGGCTGTGTCGCCACTGAACATCACAAAACTTCAGTTCCATTTGTTGCATTTACTTAAAAGCTTGTTTCGAACCTTCTATCTAGGACACGCTTGTATGATGAAACATTTAACATTGTGAGTGAAGTCAGGAGAGAGGCCGATGAAGCTATGGCCAAGTTCCAGTCCAAGAACCCAGGCGGACCAAGTAAGTCTAGAAATACCAGGGTGATTATGTGGATGGGAATTGGGGAATTGATCATGAGTGAAGTCTGAGTGAGGCCAATGAAGCTATGGCCAAGTTCCAGTCCAAGAATCCAGGCAGACCAAGTAAGTTTAGAAATAGCAGGGTGATTATAGGGATAGGAATTGATCATGAAGTCATGAGAGAGGCCAATGAAGCTATGGCCAAGTTCCAGGCCAAGAATCCAGGCGGACCAAGTAAGTTTAGAAATAGCAGGGTGATTATAGGGATGGGAATTAAACATGAAGTCATGAGAGAGGCCAATGAAGCTATGGCCAAGTTCCAGGCTAAGAACCCAGGCGGACCAAGTAAGTCTAGAAATTAGTTTATTATGTTTCTACCGTAGTCCATAAAACGCAGCAACTGCTTGCTGTTTCAAGTTATTGTCCAAAAAGAAAATGACGTCATCACTCATCATATAATTATGACATCATAGCGGCTCGATGACCCCTATTTTTATTGCTAAAATCTATTATCTGAGAAAAATCTGTTTTTTAATCTGTAGGTAGGAACGTATCACCGTGATCGTCCTTAAGAATAAATGTCTTGCCTAGGGACACATCTTGTTGTTCAAATTCACAGTCTACTATACTTTGATCATTACTAAATAGGCGAAAATTGTGAGGTTTTTCTTCAGCCGCAAATAAACATATAATCCTACTTGCACATGCACCATATGTTCAAATGAGCAAGTCACACAAACAACGTTCGCTGCATTTTCTGCAGTTATGTCAGAGTTGTGCTGTGTTCAACCACGCACATGCTTGTCGTTATTAATTTGTGATGTAAAAAGGCCCACCTATTTAGTGTTGATTAAACTTAATTCAAGGGTCATTGCATGTCTGGCCTAATAATTAAGTATACCATCAATGTACTAATAAGGTAAATGATATGAAGGTTTGTTTTACAGCTTTGACAATGATTTTAATCATGATATATTCACTTACAGTGGGTGATGGTCCCCGATTGAATATGAAGAGAGCCGAAGAGTTGTCCATCTTGCGTCAAGAAAACAATGAAATGAGGCGATTACTTCTCAAGATGCGAGCAATGGGCAATTGGAAACAGACCCAGATGAGAGAACATTACAATGGATTGGTATGTTGCATAGTTCTGTTGCACAAGTACATTCTTTATTCCTACCTCAATGAATGAAGATTATATATCTTATTGCTAAAAAATCAGACCATATTTTAAGCAGAATAAGGAGAGCATCGTAATTTTTGTTTTTCAGATACCATAGATATTCAGAATTTGAATGTAAATGATAGCCAGAATTCATGTCCCAGCAAAGCATATGGAACTTCTGGAGGGGGTATGAAAATATCAATGCCTTCTGTTGGTTTGTGCTTGAATTTACCAATTTATTGGCTATTCCAGCTAGAATTCTCACAAACTGTTAATGCCTTCTACAGAGGTATACCGCAATTGACATTTCTTTTTGAATTCCAACTGGAATTTATATTAAAAAAAAACCCATCAATGCTTTCCTTAGTTTCCTATGGACTTGATGTTATGATGGAATAATCTTTATTTATTGACACTTTTTCAAAATGTTTATGATGGATATGTTGGGAACATGCACATGGTTGGAACAAATGATGTGGCTTTTGTTAAAAGAATAACAGAGTAGAAGTTGAAGTAATTGTGTGCCATTTTTTACTAATTATTTCAGGTGAGCGATTTGCAACACGATGTGGATAAATGTAAGCGTTCATACCTAGAAATCAAGATGATTGCCGATGAGGAAGTCATTTTGCTTCGTCAACAACTGGTGGCGCTGCGCAAGGCTATGGCAAGCTCAGAGAAAGAACGGGAGGCCATACAAAAACAATTGGATAAAGAGGTTTGTAGTTTAGTGGAAAGTTATTTTTACCTTATTTCAGTATTTTGGACAGAAGTAAATCAGGTTTTTTAAAGTTTTGTATCATTCGCAATCTTCAAATTTGTCATTTAAATGTCAAAAGTAAATCAAGCAACTTGTATCCTGACAAATTTAAAGCTACTCTTGACAAAAGCTTGACAGCTAACACTTGCTGTCTGCGCATTTAAATCTTACTTGTTTAATATGTAAACTTGGTGTCATAACATATTATATAATGGACATTTCTACATGTCAATTTGAGATCTGAGAGTGTCAGCAGGGAATATATAAGATTGGGAAATGACAGACATATTTATAAAGTGACACAGTATATGCGCGCCGCCATCTTGGCTTTTGAAGCACTTACCGCGTTGCGCATCTGCGTTGGTGCTGTGCCACTGCGTGATTCTAATACATCGTAGTAAATAAACAATCATGAATGAAATGTCAAAGGCTGCGCTCTATTCTGCGCCGTGACAGCGTTCACGGCGCAGTTCACAGTGTTCAGAATGGGCTCTGGGTACCACTTTTTTTGCCCATGAGTTTGTCAGTCGCCATTTTGTATTCCGGCGTTTTCTCTGCATTGTTTACATTGTACGACTGCCGATATCGAGTGCCAGCGAAATGCCGGTGTCAGAGCCCTGGTGTCAGTTATTGACATTTTGTGTAGATTTTCATGACAGATACCTGTAGTGACATTTCTTTGGCATATTGTGTTATTATTATCTCTATTGTGATATCATTTCAGATGAAGATAAAGCAAGAAAGGAAACATAAGCTGGACCAAGAATCCAGGAGCTTGAGACAGCTTGAAGCAGCTAGATCAGCAAACCTGGAAAAACTGGTAAGCTTACTTTTATATAAATTGCGAGACATAGGCTACAACAAATATCCTCCATCCTGTTCTTAACCAACATTGCTACCTCATTTTAGGTTAATTGTTTCATTTCTGGTATCACATTGGTATTTTAATTACTGTAGTAGCAGACTTAGCTACATAATGCATGTTGAAGGCCAGAATGTGGGCTTCTCTGCCTAGAGTCTAGAAATGAAGCATATTTCATCAATTTTTGATGTTAATGCTGATAAATGTACTATTATTAAACCATAAATGATGAAAAAAATTTGTTTGTGACCGTTTAAAAAAAATTAAGGCCTTTTGAGAACACATGTTTTCTTGTAAGTTGCACTATTTCAAAATGGGCATGGGTGCACACAAAATGCAGTGTGATTCTTGACACAGCATATCTCAAAAACTTGGCCTTGGTCTTATACTTTTGTCTGTTTTGTTGAAAAGACATACGCTATTTAATATCTTTCAAACGATGAGACCAAGCACGAGTCGACCAGTTGAGTTTGGGTTTACAAAATGGCGATTGATCAGAGGAGGCCATTTTGCATGTAAATTCTATATGGAGCTATACACTGATGTGTTTCCTTTTAGTTAATGGATACGTACTTCCTCCATTTTGTCTTGGATTGGTGGCTATTTTTTTTCCTTATCCCTGATATATCTACTTCAGCAACTTTCTGTTTAGTTTTTTTTTAAACATGGACCATCCATCTTATCATACTGAAACAAATTTCAAATTTTGATTTTTTTTTAGAACATGAAAAAAAAAACCCACTATAAAATTTGTTCATTTTGGGAAACTTCTCATAGATTTCTCTATCTCATTGATTCCAGGTTACTGACATAGGGGAAAAAGAAATCAAGCTACGCATCTTGACAGAAGAATATGACCGAGCTAGTAAAATGTTCAATAACACGCAGGATAAAACATCTCGTGATATGCTACAGATGCGATCTCAACTGACTCATGAACGCAGTCTAAAGCTTGACGCATTCCAGCGCGTAGATGAATTACAAACGCAGGTTTATGATATAGAACAAGCCTTAAGTTCCATGTCACGACCAATTACAGCTGCAAGTAAGTTTGTTGACTGGTTTACAAGTTACCATATTTGTTTTGTTTTCAGTGTTACATAAACCTGTTATAAACCCACCATTTTTGATGTTCATTTACAATACCTACAGATGATGTGACATGAATATTGATAGACAATCCTGGTGTAGGGGATTAGGTTGTTGATAAGCCTAGAAGCTCCTGTACTGTTCAATTGTTTATCTCCAGTTTATTGAATGAGTGTGGGAAATTGAAAGTTAAAGGAGCTGGGTCCGATTTTTCAAAAAATTGTGTTTAATGTCATATGAAAGATGACCACTCAAGACATTTAAGTTTCAAATTTCAGCTGAATCGGTTACACCATTTTGATTTTATGGGAAATTTTGTATTTCAGAACCGTCTATACGTTTCTGTGTAAAATCAATTATGGTTACCATAATTAGACTCATTTTCAAATATATCTCCAAAACGGAAACTCAGCCGTGAAATTTCACATGGGTTATGAGAAAAATATGAGCAACATTTTGGTAACAAACTCTCAAAAAGTTTGAAAAAAAGATGAGACAATCGGACCATGTTCCTTTAAAGCAGCAGCTCTGCATGTTTTGGCAGGGACCAATAGCAACTGGCAGCAGAAATTGACATCAGCTATGGTACGTTCAGAGTTCATCAATTTCATCAATGCCAACATCATTTGATACGCAGCCTTGAAATTTTTAAGCGCACTTCTCGTAGCGCGTGTGTAAGGACTGCATATTGAGTGGTGTTACAGTGATGAAATCGCTGGACTCTGAACGCATCATGGGTCACATCATCTATATAACACAACCTCTGACCCAATTCTTTTTTTGTTGCAATGAGCAAATTTGACAAGTTTAGAAATTCCTTGGTTTGACCCTACAGAGAAACTCATGAAAGAGTTTGTTAGAAAATCTTGAAAAATGGTGATGCTGCCCGAATATTGTGGAATATTCTACTTTTTCAACCTTGCTTAATTCCAAGGATTTCTCATGATTTTGTTGTAATTGATTTAATCCCATTGTATCCTTTTACTGTTTGTATTTCATTTTCAACAGAGCATTTTCAGATGTTGCTTTTCTTTATATGCTAACAAATATTAATTTCTAAAATTTGAATTTTACCCCATTTCATTATAGTCACTGACAGAGATGAGAGCTTTGATACGGATGTCTGACATAATGTGATTTGTGATTGATGTACAGTAGAGACCCATTAAAATGAAATCTCTACCATTTTACCATTTTCTCCTATATTGTTTTCAAAACCCTGATATAACACAATTAAGTGACTTCATTAAACAGTTTCCATTTTATTATGCTGTGTTATGCTGCTTTCATACTCGTGTAGTTTTGCAGCTTTGTCGCTGCGTGACGTATATTTTTTGTAAAAACTTGCCGCTTCCAGTTGTCATAGCGGCAAAGCTACATGTCGCTGAGATAATCGATATCGGCAAAATTTTGTCGCACGACAAGAATTTTTGAGTTGAATGAATTCAACTTTCAGAGTGACATGAAGTGGCAAATCTGAAAAGCGACAAAACTGCAAAGCTACAAAAGTGTGAAAGGAAGCAAGCGACAATAAGTATGAAGGCAGCATTAAACTCATAGCACATGATCATTTGGCATGCGTTTTGTAGCATATGTCAGATAGTCGTAGAAAATTCTCTCTTTGTTGTTATGACCAATAAGTATTCTTTTGTTTGTTTATCCATTTCTGATTTATGTTTTTCCACCTACCTACCTATCTATCTCTCAATCATTTGCTTGCATTATGTAGGCTTTTTGACTACTCCCAATCCTAGCCAACTACCCCGTAAGTACTGGTTTATTTCATAGACAATTATTTGCATGCACATTGTAGTGGGAGTTAAGCTTAGGGTGCACAATGCACAGTGTTTATAGCGTAGTTTATAGTTCACATTAGCAAAAGGTTATAATTTTCAAAAGTCTTTGTAGCACTTCTTACATTGGTGCAGTGGCTTTTTTAAAGTCTACAATTTCAACTCAAGATCAAAAATAAAGAACTTTGTATTGCATTGTCATAAATTTCTCAACAATTTTTCTCCAGGTTAGTAAATACACAAAAAAGTTTCAAGGTTTTACAGAAGCAGCTTATAAGTTTGATGAAGTGATTGCACATTTATGGATAAATAATGATAAGGGTTTGCACATCAAATGTCCCCTTTATGACACCGGCTATACCAGCTTTTTTCCAATACTTTTGTTTCATTGCCTGCTTATATCCCTAACCATAAACCCAAACCACCCTGAAATGATAGTCTTTTATCGTCATTTGAGCACTCAAGCTCTGCAAGGTTGCATGGGTACATTTTTTTAAAACATTCCCATCCTGGTGTAGTGCAGACAGTGGTGTATTACCCATCAAATAGATATGGGTGTAATTTCAAATATTTCATGCATCAAAACTGCAAAGAAAATTAAATTTCACAAAAACATAACACCATTCTTGAGGGTAATCTGCATCATAGGAAAAATTAATACCATTTGTATCATTATGAAAGGTCTCAAGGCTGTCATAATCATTCAGTTTTTACTATTACATGTATATATCTATATAAAACCACATGGCAAAGTCATTCCTTGGTCACTCCGTTGTGATCCTAATACCCTGGTCACATAACCTTGCAGCGAGGTTACGATGTGTTTACAGGGTTATTCCATGTAAAAACGTAGCGGACATCAGACGGTGACTGGGCTGTGTCCCTGAGTCTTAGAGACGCTGAAAGTATGCCGCATGAATTTAGCTATGGTTCAAACCTTGCATCTTATTGATGTATGATCACATAACCACTGTTCGCCGACCGATGTCTGATAATCGGAAGGAAGCCGCAACGGCGATACATCGTATGACATCGGTGAATGCTTGCGTTGCCTGGTCAGTCACCTGTCGGCCAGTTGTTATTGAACCATAACTGAGACATTGTTAACAAGCCACAAGTTTACTACAAGTTAAATTCTTGCTGCATGCTTTTGGCATCTCTACGGCTCACGGACACCAGCCAATGTCTGGTTGATGTCCGCTGAATTTCTACTCGGTATGACGCCGTAAACACGTTGTAACCTCGCCATATATTTTTCATTTTGTCTCCTTTATCTTTATTAATGAATGTAAACCTAATAAAAATATGTTATGTAAATGGTATACAGTATTTATTCCATTTTGCGCCTTGCTTCAATAAGCTCTACCATTGAGGTTTGTTATTCAAAAAAAGAGAATCTGTAAGAACCCTACAAGTTTTGTTCCTGTAAGGTTGAATTGTGGTCTAGATGAGATGGCCAATGACAGGAGGTATATTAGATCATCTAAAATAATAATAGCAGGCGTTTGTCACCGTGATAATTAGTGGCTCTTTGTTTGAGAAAAAAAAATATCAATTTTGTATTTGAAAGAAAGCACCCACCCAAATTACTTTGTAAATGCCAAGGCACTTCATGGAATGAATACAGTATCCATCCTTATGTACTAATGAAATTTAACCCTGTAGTATTATTATTAACCAAGGTCATGTGATATATAGTTGTAGACTAACCAACTGATCTGATAATCATGAAATCTAGATATAGGGTTCCAACCCCCACACCAAGCTACCTTGTGTGAGGAGTTTAGATCAATAAGATTTTTTTTTTATTATTATTAATTTTT
>JXSR01S023611.1:7764-24120 GCA_000969725.1 Ophiothrix spiculata | reverse complement strand
TTATGATTGCAAAGTGAACAAAAATGTAAAAAAGTTTTACCCTACTCTTTTCTCTTTCTGTAATTCCCCGCTTTATTCTTGTACATTATTGACAAAATGGTCGCAAGTCTATCGCACGAACACAGTCAGAAATGTGTGCGACCTTGCGAACTGATTATGAGTATACACTATTTCGTAAGACCACCGCAAGACGTTCGTATGAGTGTTTACGAAGTGGTCAAATAAACATTGTTAATCGGTCTTACGAGCACCGTACGACCTATTGTGACCATAGCTTTAATTGTTAAATTTTAAAAAATGTTTTAGTAAATATCATTTATTATGAAGTAAGTAACTCAAACAACCAAAACATAATCATTATAATGCCGTATTGTTTCCTTTCGTTTATATAAAAATGACATTTGTGCCTCAATGGAATGCTCAATTTACAAGTAAATTAAAGTATACGAATCATCATATAAGACGAATGCAAAGGAGTGTAGACATTAAAGACATGCCATACAGAGCTCAACAGGGAGATCTTTGGGTTGTATTGCCCAGCCGTTTTTGGTAGACAAAACGGCAAAACTCATTATCATTCAAAATCATATTCACCACATATTTATTTATCGCTCAAAAAGAAAAATCAAGCCTACAATATGGCAAAATTTGATAGCAATCGCATCGTCGAAACATTATAAAACTACAAGGCTTTGGCGGAAAAGACATCAACTTTTACAAAGCAACCTGTTGATGCATTTTTATCTTTATTCATAGAAGAAAAATCATTACTTAAGATCCATGTATAAGTTAGAAACTCTATACCTCATGTACGCCTACAATTGTGATATTCTACATAAATATATTGAAAAAGGACCGTACACTTAAGAATTGTTTTTATCCCATTCAAACCCTGTACAAAAGTTCATTTCATAAAAAAATCAATTATCTTTTCTTTTCCATTAACACTTAAGTGACCATGGTATTTCCAACCCGTTGGTGCCCAAGGGGGAGGGGTTCCAATGGGGGTCCCTTAAAAAACACCCTACCGGAATGTATTTTACGTTGAAAGTATAGTCAATGATAAGGCATGTAATAAGAACCAAAATATAGATACAAAGTGAAAATCGGATGAATCGTTTCAAAATGTTCCCGTCAAAACTTCAAAAAACGTGTTTTCGAATGAATTTTCGCATGAAATGTTGCTCAAATTTGCACATTGCAAGTACAATTACATTGCAAAAAAATTAGAAAAGAGTTATTCGGTTTTGATATTATGGGCAAAACAAATTTGAACAGCGCCCTCGAAAAATCGCTTTATGTTTATTAGCATAAAAACAACTGGATCGATTTGAATTGTGTTGCCACTGAGGGACCTGCTACGCGCAAAAACCTGTGATAGGGCCTCTGGAGGGGTCCCCCCCTGGTCACTTAAGTGTTAAAAAATATCTTATAAATTTGTTATTTAGAAAAAAAGTGGTTGAATATATATTTTACCGTTTTGTAGAAAAAAAGGTGACTATGAAAAATCCGTTGTTGAAGAAAAGTGTCATACCCTGTAGACATTTTTATTTAAAATTCAGAAAGTGAGGCATTGTTTTGCACTGTGTTCATTATGATTGCAAAGTGAACAAAAATGTAAAAAAGGTAATACGAAAGAACATGGTAAATCTATTCTTTTGACGATTTCTTCAACTAATTAAAAAACGATTTTTCTTCTGATTGTGATGAGGCAAGAGGTATTGTGTTCTGATGTATGATTGTAAGTACCAACGACAAGCTTTACCAATTCGGTGTCAGATAGGTTTAAAACAGTTTTATGCATGCCATTGATTGATATTTGTCACAATTCTGCATCGAAATCCTATATTTTAATGGTTCTATCAAGTATTCCTTTCAGTTAAAGCTCAGAATATTTTTGTCAGCTTTTCCTATGAATGGTTCATCTCCTTGATTCAATGTTTAAATATTAATCGATGCTATATGTGTACCAAATTTTAAGTAGCTTTATTTAAACCCTGTCCTTATGAGCAAGTTTTTGTAACACGAAATCCTAGGGGGGGGTACCAACTCCCAATATTTCGGAAAGGAATCCCCTATAAACTAATAAAGGGGTATGATTCTCTCCTATCCAACGATACGAAGATCATCATCATCGGGCAAGGCGTTACTTAGTTATGACAGACATTACGATTTGAACATGTCTTGTAAGTTTGAGACTTATAGCATGCACACATTTTTTCAAAAAATTCGGGTATTTCACCACCCCTACACCCGACTTTGAAGGCCATTCTTAAACCTAACTTAGATGGTACCCCTATTTTTTCATCAAATGTTTGCAAATGATTTTAAAGAGATTTCAAAATGCCTTGAGTCGGTTGCTTTTGCGTTTTTATGTAGCGGAAAAAAACTTACTTGGAGGACGAGATAACGGGTAAAACTGTTTGAATGAACCTTGTATATATAAATATAACAGCAGCTGTAACAGCAAAACATAACACTTGTGTCTAATGCGATACGTGTGAACGAAGTATCGCCTCATCTGGAAAAATGGCTCATGCGCCAATATAGATGTCACAAATATAAATTAAATTAATTAATATTTTAAAGTACAGTATTTTAAAGAGCCCTTATTGCTTTCGACATTTAAAAGACTCAAAGTTATTTCCAAATAATTGCAAATTCATTTTACCGACGTCAAAAAATACCGTCTCGCCTGTAGAAAAGCGTCATAACGTCAATATGAATACCGCAAACGTAACTCTGATTTGTTTGTGTATAGCAAGGGAATTTCCCTATTCATACCATATACTTTTTGACAGTAGAGAATTTAAAGACTTAATGCCATTTCGGAAGAAGTTAACGCATAACAATATCAAATCAATAGCAGCCCATACTTAAGTTGTAGTATAAGAGCAATTTAAGAGTAATTTTCTTTCACCATCTATGGAATTTTATGACACAAAAGTCAATATAATATGACAAACATATTGAATATCAGTTATCAAAGGAAACCAATTACCAAATTGATTTATCAAAAGATTTATTAAAAGATTATCATTCAAATAAAAAGGCAATTTCAACCGATAATGACTGAATTTTCAAACATGCTTTTGTAAAAAAACACAGAATCAGTCTTAAGTAAAACTTCAAATAGACACCCACACACACCACAGTACCCATTATACAAATATTGAATGCCTGAAAGTGCAATGGTACAAAATATATCATGAGGTCAAATTTGGACTTTTCTATTTCACGAGGCGTAGCCGAGTGAAATGGATCAGTCCAAATTTGACCGAATGATATACCCTATTCACTCGTCTAATTCAACTATTTTCCATCTGACAATTTCCTTAAATTAACAAAATCCCCATTTCCAAAAGTTTGACAAATAGTCATACTCTATGACCGACACTTCATTTCAGTTATTTTAACAAAATGTTGGCACGGTAGTATGAAAGCGCTCAACTGTAACGTGATCTAAATTCAAAGAATGAGTAGTTGAATTGGACGGGTGGATACGGTATTTTAACTATTGCACGTGCATAGGCATTCAATATTTGTTTTATATCATGATATCACACAGGTTTGTTTTATGCCGGGCAATGAAAAAAAAAATATTGCACGGCTCAAATCACTGCAATCATGATATAATATCAATTGATTTTTGTTATCAGGCTGGTCTGATATTTAAAAAAAAATTGAATTGAATTATGTTGTCATGTACTTCGATCGTATATAGAGATAGTTGTGCCTATTTAGGAAACACAGATGGTTATTGCATTCTGTACCTGCATGTGATATGTTCAGAGTATTTCGTGTAAAATCAAAAATGTAACTTGCTGTATATGTATATATTTATTTGATTATTAGAGCATACGGTACCTTTTTACTTTTCCTTCTTGATCATACTTTAATGTTCTATCATTGCAGCGTTGCAGTGAATACCTAATAAGTATGGTTGACAAAGTTATTCCACCCTTAACCCTCGTCTACCAAGGGGGGGTTGCAACCCCCCCCCCCCCCCCCCCCCCCTAAGGTTTTTCCCCGCAAAAGCAAGCGACCCCAGGCACTTGGGTAATCTCTTTTACATCCTTTGCGGTCATTTTGATGAACAAAAATTAGGGGGGTACCACCTAAGGTGGGGTAAGGGTAGGCCGTCAAAGTTGGGATGTAGGGGGAGGGTGAATCCCCGGAACATTTTAAGTCGCCATTTTGAAAAATAAATGCATGCTATGAAGCTGAAACTTACAGGGTATGTTAGAATTATCGTTTTCCTTCTTTATTACTAAAAAACCCGATGAAAATCGGTCATTTAGAACTTTTATAGCAACATTTTGATCTGGTGACCAGTTTTGCAAAATCCCGATTTTCCGATCCGAACGAACTTTATGACGTCATATTACGTAACACCTTGGCCGACTTTTGTGATCTTGGTATCATTGGATAGGGGAGGACCATACCTATCTATTGATAGCAAAACCAAGTTCACAGGGGGTCTCGTTCAAAAAAATTCCAAATTGCAACCCCCCCCCCCCTTTGGGATAGACGTGTTACAAGACATAGCATGGGTAGACGAGGGTTAATGGAAAGTAGATAAATTTGATTTATTTTTGTTTTAATGTGGGTACAGATATATTGTGTAATCTGGATTTGAGCCCAACACGATCAAAATCTTTCGGTTCATTCAATGTTGAGTCATTCTAGCCATGTTCTTCTAGGGTCAGATGAAACAGCATTAGCAATTTTCTCGCTATTAGATCTGCAATTAACCTTGTTTATTTTCCGAGTGTGAATTAATCGCTGTAAATTGACTTATATACCTCATATATAGAATCCTGTCTTATGATAAGTAAAAAGTCTAGGCTTGGATTTATGTATTTCCTGTAATGTTACTTTAACTGTGCCACCGGATTATTTTATAGAGCATGATAGTGCGCTAGTGGTGCATACTATGTACATTTTACTCATTTTACCAAATGACCAAATCTTGTTGGATGAATGTAGAATTTTTTATGTTAATCACATGATCACACCTTTAAACATCCCAGTAAATTTACAGTATTTACAATATAAATACAGTGTTTACAACATTAAACGTAAAAAGTCATTTACCATCATATATTTTATTTTTTAATTTTACATTAAAAAAATGATATATTGAGCATTAACAATATTAGTTGAAAGGTACGATTTAGTATCAAAAATAGAAATACAAAATGTGACCATCCACCCCAAACAGCAGTAAATGCCAGCTCTTGTCATTTTCACTTTTTTACTTATTTGCAAAGACTATACTTTAAGGATTAAAATGACCCCTTAATGAACTTCACACGATTTCCAGAAGTCAAGTTATAGTCCGTCAATGTCAGGGAGTAAAACGTATAACTGAGATAAAAGCGTTCAAAGATTTGGAAGTCCTATATTTTCTGTTGATCGTCTTAAGAATATGCAAATTTATTTCACATTTCCTATCATTTTCTTGAAATGAAACTTTGCTGGTATTTTGTAGAAAACACTAGGATTGTGAATCTGTCAAGCAATCAATTTCGGCAAATAACGACCTTGACTTGTTTTTTCACCTGTAGCGCAAAATGAAAATTCTGGCATTTACTGCTCATACGGGCTGGACGGTCACAAATAGGCTCGAACATATATGGCGTTTAAGGAATGTTTTGAAGTTGAACACAACTATGTCGTAAAAAAGAAAAACAAACAAGAAAAACATCAACAAAAAACACTCATTGCGTTTCTTTGTAGCTATACGTTTTCTTTTACGTCAACTTTATTTCTTTTAAAAGTAAGGCACGTGGTAAAACAGGTGCAATAAACCCGTTCCTATTTTAAACCTGTTCACAATTATTACAATTTAGGTTCATTCTTTAAGTCAATATTCACTTCAACAGGTGTTTGCGAGCAGATAATGCGAGAATATTTTCACCTCTCAAACTCGTTGACTTCAGAATACCACAACTAAGTGCATTCACGGAAAGTTACCTTTATCTGCAAACGATATGCACGATAAGAAATGTGATAGGCAAAAGTCAAGTCAATTTCATTCAACATTCTGCTGCTTGTTGAGCTTTTAGGTTTACTGTTTCTTAACGGTATTTGCCACGATCCACTTGGGTTGAAAACATGTGAAATCGTATTTGAATCAAAGAAAAGTCTTAATGGAATAAGACTCAAACTTACAAAATCATATCACTTGCTCTAAAATACATATATATATATACGAGATATATTGTTAGTAACAAAGAAGTTTAAATTTCAAGCATGTCGTTATTTATTTCTAGAAACACTATAACATATTTTTTTCATTCTCCGGATAATGAAAAATTCAAAGGAAAAATGATTGTATATTCAACAAGAATTGTTTTGGATATTTGTTTGTAGTTGAATGTACTTTCTAAAAATGCAATAAAATCAGTAGGTGTTGAGGGAAGTTGAACTTCTTGGTCGTGATTGTGGCTAATGTTGTTTGTTTTATAGGCGAGCATAATATGCAAGGAAGCGGCCAAATTACAAAATAAACAACGATTGATTGGGATTTTTTTCCCCAGTTCGTAGTTGCTGTTATATTTTACAGTTAAAAACTGTTTTGAATTTTTAAATCTAGCTCCTGTGTCATTGCTCTTACAATCATCTTGGTGCCGTTGATAACAATGGCGAGTTTGACGATAAAATTTCATTGTGACTGCTGATACTAGAACAACAAAACATACGCTATATTTCTTTAAAATGTTCTTTATTTAGTACTCCCGTAAACCTTATCGCCAAGCTTGCAGACGTGGGATTGAAAACTCTCGAAATTACCTTCATTAGCTTTGAATCTTAAAAAGTGTTGATTTTAATTGTAGGCATATATTCACCTAATACCTGATTCAATCTAGTAAGCTACCGTATGTACTATTAAAAGTTTAATTAAGGAAACATTCCCGAAAGCTTTTAACAGGATTAATCAATCACAAGGTGCAGAAAAAGTTATAAAAACACAAGCGCTGTATCTTGTTTCAGTAATCATGGAGTCATGGTACATATGCCATGTGTATACAATTGCATTAAAATAAAAGTAAGCAGACTATAACTGTGACAGGTGAGAGCAATTTAAGACGTTTTCTCCATTTATCAATATTGCAAGCTGTGTAACTTATTACTTTGCATTGTTCATTTGTCAAGCATGCAGCTGACCAATTCCTGCTAGAGGTTCCTTTACCTTGTTTGTTTTTACACCTGCATGATAGAATATATGTTTAATATTATTATCTGTAAATGATTTTTACACGAAGTTATATTTCCGTATCGTAGAAATGCATTTGTTTGGAATATTGATTTGATCGGATAATTATTTTGATGTAATGTCTAAATCAAGGCATGACAGGTGATTATTGTACTAGAGAAATTGCATTTCGTTAAAATATTAATTAACTGATCGTTTGGCCATAAAACAATTAATGAGAAACCGCTGTAACTAGTAGGTCAAGGAAGAAATGCTTTTGTAAAGGGAGTATGTTATTATTACAATGGTAGAATTCATTTAAGATCTAGAGTAAACATCACAGATAAAAAATGGAAACGTGTCTCAAAAGGTAACGATAATTTGAAAAGTCAGTTGAGATGTCCGTGATTTTGTAATGCTTTATTTATTTCCTTAACTTCCTTTACTGATATGTATAATTATACAACTGCAAAAATATAAAAAAACATATTTTCTTAAAATTAAATGTTGCCTAAATATAAAAAAAAAAACCAATGAAATGTAATAATTATTGGATGCTATTGTTTAATTATTTCACTCCGTCATGGGGGATGATTTGCCAATGAACGTTAACATTTAACTTATGATGGTTATCGTTCATTCGTCTGATAAAATTCCTTACTGATCAATGGTGTCAAAATAAATATCGATATGAAACACTATCTAGGAGATGTAAAGCATTAGCCTCAAATACGGTTCGTGGGCACGATAAAAAATAGTACATATACACACTCAAACTTTATTGTTTAACGTTATAAAAGAATTGTTAGTGTTATGAGATGTGATTGTATATATCTACAATTATTAAAAGACCTTCGGGGTCTCGATTTTGAGTGTTCATTTTTTGTTTTAATCGTTCATTTTATGTTCCTGTACATTGAACAATTATGCAGTGTCGATGAGCTGCTGTAGATAATTCATGGTTGTACAGATGGCTCTAATATATACAATATCAGATTAAAAAACACAATGAAAATATAAATCCAAATTAAAAAAACCTTGACAATAACATGAAGCAAGGCATTTACAGATTATCTGATGATTATTTTCTGAGTTCTATTATAGATTAGTTTGCAGTATTAACATCAGCAAGATGGCTTAGCGCTGACTATGTCAAATAAATATGACTAGACATGATTGAACATTTAATCTAGTGAATCATTTTGAATGATCGAGCATGCAAAGTTGAATTTTTACTTTTTTCACACTACTTACTTGTTTGAGGTTTGATGGCCTATGACCGACAACCAATGTTACTGCTTATCATCAGCCAATTTATACTGTCTTTTTAATTTGTTAACTTCAAATGTTAACATCTCGTGCTTGGGATAGATTGTTTTGCTTTGTTTTCTTTCATCTTATTCTAAGTAAATCTGTTTTTTTCTAGCATATACGAGGGAGTATCTCGTCTCCCTAAGGGTGTGGGGGATGATTACCCCCTTAACGGATCGCCTTATTGTAGGGATCCCCTCTGCTAAACCCTTATGGTTTTATATTTCAATGAAAATAACATTTTCATGTCGGCCGTATTTGTAACGTCATTATGACGTCATTCATCAACCGATTTTCATAGTATTGAATCAATTGAAAAGGAATTGAATTGGAACAAGGAAATCCAATTATTTACTATGGTTTGAAGCAACTAAACTTTAGTTGTGTCGTTAAGAATTATTCGGCCATGTAATCCGTCAAATGCAGGGACTTAATTACCCCTCAGGTCTCAATTTCCACCATGCTGCTTATGTAATAAGTGGGTAGGTAGATGACATCAATCCCAAACTGTAAAAAAGTAAAACTACTTATGAGATCATTTCTGCAACAAATTTACATCAAGACGAGTGACTGTATAATTAAGTGACCTGTATTATAGATGCTACATTCTAGAAGACCTTTATTACAGTTACTTCTCTTACCAATGCATCCATTGCTACCAATTATCTTCTTTATCTGAAATGTTATCAGGAAACCACAAAAACTGCAATTGTAATTATTCATGCAGTAATCCTAATAATCTAGTCAGTTTAAGAACAACAAATGAAAGATTCAAATGAGAGTAACACATCTTCTCTTTATAATAATTAAGCTGCAGCCTACAAATTGCATTTTGTGCAAATAATGTATTCATTCTAGTAATTTAACTTGTTGGCCACGATTAAAGTTTGAAAAAGTATTAAAGAAAAGAAAGAAAGAAAGAAAAGAAATAATTGCCCATCAACTTAACAAAGCAAATAAAAAAAAACAAAGGAATAATCCCAACGTTAATCATTCTGGCAAATTAGGTTGAATCCAACAAAATATCGTAGTTCTGCATTTGATAGACACTGCTTAATCTTCCTATTTTCCATCACCCTTTTTCCCTTTCCTCTTTCTCCCTTTTCTTTTCACATTTGTTTTCCTTTTCCATGTTCTCTTTTTTTCTCAACCGTTTTTTCCTTAAGTCTTTTTCCCCTTTAAACTGTTCTCCTCATTTTTTTTTTCTTTTCTCCATCAACATATAATCAGCCCATTTCATCCACCCCATTTTACCACTAAGCAGGTTTTCAAAAAATACATTGAAGTAAAGTGGCACTCCACTGTTCGTGATAAGGGCTCTACCTGTCAAGCATATTCAAGAGACCGTGGAAGATCAAGCCAGTCAAACTTAAATCGTCAATTGATTCAAAATTAAAACCAAGTGCAGAAAAAACAAATTACAATCATAGAATAAGTAGCATGACCAAAAAAAAAAAAGACATGCAGCCTACCTGTGTTTGTTTAGGGTTGGGCAAATCACCATACTTTTTTTTTCGGATGGGTGGTTTCTATGGCCAAATTTGTCGTTAAATCCAAAAATGGCAAAAATTTTGACATCCGATGATGTAGATGTCTCTAATCGTTAACAATTCAAAATGGCCGCCAAAATGCCACATTTTTGTGCAAATGATACATTTTTTGATAAAATACTACATCTAATATGTCTACTTATAGGTTTTTGATGGCAAGAAATACAATTTTGACATTTAAAACTTGATAAGACATACCTTTGTGATTTTTACTCCCATTTTGGACCAAAAATTGTTGCAAAGCAACAACGTGTAGATTATATTTCGTAAAGTTAGCAAGACCATATCAGCAATTAATGAGTTTAACCATGCTCTTCAATATATCTTTTATATCTAAGATGTGTTTTCTGACATTATATCATTCAGTTCAGTGTCAGAAGACCACTATTTATGTATACACTGCAATCAGTAACGCATTTATGTCATTTGCCACTTCTGATTCCATCTTAACAGCATTCCGAATTGATTGTTTTGGTTCCTTACTTGAAAATGTTTCCATTCTAAATCTGCCTTCAACCTTTATTCGCCTCATTTGACGAATGTCTAGTGCCACTGTAGCTCTCAGGTACCCTATTTCAGAAATAAGTTCCTTATCGGTCAACTGATCTAGTATTTCAATTGAGTCGGGTGTCGCAGGGCCCTAATGCACCTTGCACATAGCCAAAAGTTTCATAGTTTTGACCAGTTGCTTCTTTTTGAGTTCTTCTTTTTTTCCCTTTTAGACATTTTGACCGTTTGAAGGTCGTTGTTCTCGATTTCTTTTACATCAGATACATTGCTGGAGGTACGAGCCCATTTCCATTTTGCATGTTTTTCTTCTGAGCTCAGCTTGGAAAACAAAGGATCAGATAATAAGCGATTGGTGGTTACTATGTTTTTGCGAGAGTGAGTTTGCAGTGACGTTGACCCGCCGCTGGCGGTAATCCTAACATCAAGTTTTGCAAATTCTGATTCGCAGCCCAAATTTGTCAAAGGTGCATATTCCATTTTTTCTTCGTTGATGTTTGCAGTGCCGTCATTGGGGTTGAAATAAGACATTTCAGAGAGCTGTCTCTCAAGTGTTTCAATGACTTCCTCAAGGACTGCTGCATACAGCCTGCTCTGGCCTTCATCAGCACTCAGTGCTGAATCTTTGCTGTTCCTAAGCTCAGAAAGTTTCTGTTCAAAGAATAGACGCATTCCTTTCCAGTTGCGTTTACTTTTATCTTCCTCGTTGCCTCGACCATCTATCCCCAGTAGATCCATAAGTGGGAAGATAAAAGCATATCCAAGCTTTGCATGGAAACCAATCGTTTTGAATATAAGTTGATACAGCTAGGATCAACTTATTTGCATTAACATCTACAATAGCACCAAAGAAGTCTACAACTGTTTGTTTGCGGTTTAGAAATTCCTTGTAAAAGCGATCTCAGCAATACGACCAAATCTGTTGGCTGTAAACCCCTTGAATTCAGTGTGGTAGATGCCTTGGAACTCCATCCATGAGGTGTATTCATTATAGAGTGACACAGAGTGGGCAGCATGGCTTGGGGACAGTAACTTCGATGTGGCAATAAGTGCCAAGGTATGTACACTGGATCCTGGAGATGAAAATACTTTTTCACCTGCGCTTACATTAAGGAGTTTTTTGAATTTTCTGTTCCGTGCTTCTAAAAACTTTATCTGCAGCATTGTCGGCTCCAAGTATAATATGGGCAGTGCATTTTAGTATGTTGTCCTTAGCCACACCCAGATTTTCTAATAATGAGGCACAGTCGCCTGTACGGTCAGTCATCCAAAAATCAATTGAACTCTTTATGTTGTCAATTTCACAATCAGAAAGTATCTTCAATTTGAGATCATACGCTGCTGTTCCCTCAGCCCCAGCATGACTAATGTTTTCTGAATAGCCAGTGGTCATTCATGCGAGACATATTTGGACCAGAAATGGTAATATGATCAGTTTTCATATCATACAGCTTATGTCCTGCCACACTTTTTCCAATTTGAGATACTTTTGAATACTAGTGTGCTGCTTTGGTCGTATCATCTAAGCATACTGTGACCACATTGTCACCTTTATTGGCAAGTTCCTCCGCTACCATTTAAAGATTCATATAACTGGCATCCTCTAAATACCTATTTATTGTCCGACGACTTGGGTATACATATGTCAGGTCTCTTTCTCGCTTCCTGCGTTTAGATGTACCTGCAGGTGACTCGGTATCGTCGCTGTCGCTCTCATAAATGCATTCATCAGTGGAATGATCTTCTGGTAGCTCCCATTGCTGACCAAATACAATGTTTGCTGTGTTCACCATTATCCCAGCAAGGTCAGCTGGAGTGACTTTGAAATCAGCCACAAAATCAGCTAAACACTGAAAAGTACATCTCATGATTTCTTCATTTATATTCTTTCTGCTACTTCGCACTTTGACTTTGGGGAAATAATCGTTTGGCTTTTCCGAACAAGCAGGATCGTGGGTGGTTGTATTTGCTTTGCTTCTTGTGTTGATTTCATTTTCAAGGTACATGCTGCGAACGTTGCGTTGATAGGCCAGAAGATTGTTAAATATATGTAGCAGCTCAGATACTCAGTGGTACTTGTTGAGGTAACCTTAGACTGGTTTATCAACTAAGTAGAAAACTGAAAATGTTTCCATTTCGTGTTAGCAGATGCATCCACCTGTTACATTCTATGAAATGTTGTAATTCTGGACCTTCAAATATTTAGGAGGATTATAAAACAATATCAAACAAGGTTATATGTTTAAAACAATCTTAATAAGTAGAAAACATTAGTCATTGACCACTAGTACTAGGGCCAATAACATGTTTGACTATGTTTGTTGGTTTGAAAATGTAACATTTCTGCTTTTTGCTACAAAAAAGTAATATTCTATGAGATTTTTTGAATAAAATATGTCAAATGTTGATCATAACTCATGCTGGGCTGTTTTAATCATGTTTTAGATATAAAATATGTAATCCTTGCCCTTAAAAACCCCTAAAAACATATATTTGAAGTCAATATTACTTCAAGTTCATAATTTTTGCTGGAAATTCGGGTATTCTGGCGGCCATTTTTAATTTTTAATGAATAGAGACGTCAGAACTCATCGGATGTCAAAAAGTTAGATATTTTTGGATTCCTCATCGAATTTGGCCATAAAAACAACCCATCCTGAATAAAATTTAAGAAAAAAGTGTATATTTGCCCAACCCTAGTTTGTTCAGACAGGTGTTTGACATTTTGAATGTATTTCATAGCCAAAAACTTGCCTTAAGATGTTGAAATTATGAATTTGCACCTGGATATAATAAGTTATGGGGTTGTCCGCCAGGGTTTACAATAACGAAATGAGTATGAAGACGTATAAATGAAGCACCTAAAGGGAATAATGGGGAAATGTGATACCCGTGCTCACTTTAAAAAAGAAAAAAATCTGCACTTTCTAATTAATACCAAGCTTTTTTCATTTGTTAGCTTACAACTGCTTGAAAAGTGTCAATTACGACATGGCAGTACATTGCAGCATTTGGTTAAAAGTTTAAATATGTTGGTAAAGTAAATTTAGTGTTTGTATTTCAAAACACTCTGAATTTTCAACAGTTTTTTTCCAGCTTTAATATCTTTTCATTAAATCAGTGACACCCGACATAATTTTGAGAACTAAAACTTAATGTATTGAGCTAAACAATAAAAACAAACCGACTTGGTCAAAAACCTTACAAGGAGTAATTGTCTATATGTCGGTGCTCACAAATGTGTATTATAGATACGAATATATACTTTGAACCTTAAGTGAAATACTAGTTAAAACAGGGTCGAAAGATGCATGAATATTTCATTGTATTGGTATACTAGAACATTCAATTCTAAAATACTTGAAATGTGTTATATTTTTATTTATTATATTTTATTTTCAATTGTACGTAAGTAATCGAAACATTATGTTTTAATCCTTCTACTTTACGGGACCTCAAGTATCCCCTTTTTACACGTACACAAAAGAAGAAAAAAACACCCCATAACATTTTAATTTCTGAAGATAATAACATTATAATTTACATAAGTACCTCCTTGTTTGACATTTATGGTATTATTCATAGTTTTATAAGCCCAATGACGTTATTAACATTCGATTTTCCCCGAACCAAAAGCAACTGTTTGCATTCATACATTTCGTTCCGTTGTTACCTTGAGTACAAATGGCAACGCTGTATTACCTATATTGAATGTAATTGATCTTGATAGCTAGAACATTAGAGAACTAATTGTAATCAACAGTTTTGCTATCTTTCATCACGTATTTGTTTACTGCTTGCCTAAAACAAGCTTGACAAGGAATATCCGTTTTCACGCGTGTCATCTGAGTCTCTGTCTGTTTTCTGTTAGTAAATGATTGTAGTTAAAGATATATAACAACTAAATATGTCTTGCTTCGAAAGAAAATGGTTTTCTCTGTATATTAAAATATAAATGAATTTGATACTGACATTAACTGGTCTTTTTTTTTTCATTTGGAGCATACTAGATCACTTTTAACGCAATGTCCAATTTCGTTTACTCTTTTTTAGAAAAGAAAATGACAGGAAAAAAATGTGTTTTGGAACATATATATTTTGTTAGTTATCGTGCATTCTCCATTGAGTTATAAATGTAAACCATGTTCTCCTTGAAATTTCACGAATATTATCACTCACTTTACAACCACTAACTCCCAACATCAGAGGGGCTTTCAACATAGATGAAAGCACCACAATGGTAAAATGTGCTCAAAAAGCACTGCTTTGAACTGGGTGATTTGCTATCTAAGTTTGTGTAAAATATAAGGATACGAGAGCCAAAATAAATATCGAATATTTCGTAAGAACCCCAATTCTCTGTAAAATTTGAAGGAGCTGATTAACCAATAAAAACGAATATGACCATACGGGGAAATACATTAGTCCGTATTTCTCCAATCATAACCACGTACTAAATCGTGTTGAATTCAAATGAACTAATGGTCTGTGTTAGTCCATGTGTTAGCAACAAAATTAACGTAAAATAATAACAAAGCATACACAATTTAAGGAAAAATATTAATACGTAAATTGATCTTTTTCAATCCAAATCCGTCATTGCAAGTCTCTTGCATGATACAGAAGCACCAGTTCACCATATGGTAGAATACAAGGGATATTCTATGGATCTTGTAACAGAGTCTGTTTGCTTGTTGCATACTTCAATGTTTATAAAGTATAGTTAAGAATAGTAAACTCAAGTGCTACTTCAGATAATATATGACCTTCTATTTCAAACGAGCCGTAAATACAGCAAATTTCATTTTGCACTACAGGTGAAAATACTTGTCTTTTTTCAATAATTTACCGAAATTAAGAATTTTATCACTGATTCTTTTGCTTACTTCAAGAGACAAGCTGTATATTTTATGGACAATCATATAAAATAGGGTTTACTGATATTTGAACGCGTTTATCTCAGTTGTTCATTTTACTCCCTGACAACCTTTGACGGACCATAATTTTTTTTCTGGAAATTGAGTAAAGATTATTGAGGAGTCATTTTAATCATTATAGGATGGTCTTTGTAAATATATAGTTAAAAATGACGAGATGAAGCATTTACAGATGATTTTGGACAGACGGTCAAGTTTAGTTGAGAGAATTATCGAGATGGGTCGAAAAGAATCGGTGTGATTTACATCAAACAAGAAAACCGTTTTATCCATTATGTCGTCAACCGCATACTTCATACGAATAAATTGATACAAAATTTCCTGACACGAAACTCTGTTGAAGTAACTCAATTATTCTACACGTGAAATTCAGATACCAATTTATATAGTTAGCAGTAATTATTGCTATTTAGAATCTTCATCACCTTATCTAATTACACATTTAGCAATTATTTATCCATCAAATTAGACTATTGTTTCTTTTCCATGATTATTGTTGCATTTCAAGATGCTTATCATGACATTACCACATGTTTAATTTGACGTAAAATGAAGTCTATCTGGGACAAATACGACAACATGATTACAATAGACCTTTAGAAAGTGGTAAGAAAAATTGCGTCGAACTTTAAGGAGAGGGAGAAATAATACAACAAATGAAACTACATGGTTAAGGACTGATCAAATCTCTAGTTAAAGATACATTGCACACCAGTTTCAAATCAGAAGACTAAACAAATATGATTACCTCAAATAGCCATCATTACCATAATTTCGTCAAAATGGCACTTTACCACTATATATAGTAAAATTCAAATCTGAATGTTTTTTCTTTTCTTTTCCATGTAGA
>JXSR01S023607.1:27652-38282 GCA_000969725.1 Ophiothrix spiculata | reverse complement strand
TAATGCTTTGGTCCCATACCACTCCGAGAGAGGTATGCAAATTAGTTTCAGTCAACATCTTACAGAGGTAATCAGCCCAGTGTTATAGTTTTATATTTTTTAGAAAAATTGAAAAACTTGACATTTTGCTATTAAACTCCAATAGCATAAATTATGTTCTACCGCGAATAGATTCAAAATACCCTTAAAATCAATTTATTGGCAAAAACGTCAATATGGAGTTACATCATATCAATAACAAAAATGATATTTGGATATTTGAAAAACCCCGGCAACCCGATATATTTTGTACCATACCCCTCATCCTTACCGTATTAAACCCAAGCCTTAAATCTTCATACGGATAAGGCCTAGATATACTTTGTCATTTTTGTAGTCATTTTCATTCAGAATTTTTCTCATGGTGTTACATTTTCACCACTATGTTAAATTTTCATTCGGAATGAAAATTTTCATTTTGATTTTTTCTCATGGTTTAAATTTGTTGTCATGGAGTAAAATGTTTCACCATTTATGAAAATGTTTCATGATGGTATTCAACGGGGCATATCGATCTCATTGGGTCGAGAACAATACCATAATTACCTTGGTCTTTTCATTATAATCTGAAATATGTCCTTGACAGGTACTGTGGATTTTATTCTGCTGAACAGATTTTCTGATTTTTCTCTAAAGAGAAACATTTTCATATGAAATTTTTATCACCGTCTTGTTTTTTTATCATTCTATTTGTAGTTTTAGCGGATTATCCGGATCGATAATATCGTCTAGGAACTTGAGGTCAATATGTATTCAGCTCTATGGATTTTCAAGATGGTAAAAATGACAAAGTATATCTAGGCCTTAATACATTGTGAGGGGGGGGGTGTCCTTTTATATAGATACTGTATTTGTTATATGACGTCATACCTGACCGTGTCCCCAATAAGCGATGGTTGTTAAGGTATTATTGATATGCTTCGTCGCAAAGTAGTCAGTGGGATGCTGGCGATATTGAAGCCATCTATGTATATACGACCTGGAAGAGAATCTGTAAACATTAGAAATGAGATTCAGATAGAAAAATAGAAATGATTTGGAGAAACTGGAGGAGGATGAAACAGGCACGACACACAAAAAGTGCTATTTACAATGATCATGATGATTGTATGTGTTATGATGAAGTTCGGCGTCGCTGTAGATGTCATAATAGAGGGTTTGCACGTGACGTCATCGTACTCACAACACCATTTTCATGGGCCGGCAACAACAAGTCCCGTCACATTATAATCTTTTTTCACAGTTTCACGACACGTACCAGATCACAACTAATGGTGACAAGAATATACAGTACATTTATTTTGTTTAATTTTAAAGTCATGATTTGAAGTCAATCACGAGTTCCAGTCGTTTCTGATGCCTTGTTTACATCACAAACTACTCCGCGCCCCACCTAGACGGTGGTGAAAACGGTCTGCGTGTATGGTGCGTATCGTGGCGTGTAAACCCTCTATTATGATGATATTCAGGAATTTATCAAATGGCAATATAAAGATCATTATCCGAAATACAGAAAGAACACCGAACCCAGAATAAGGACGATGATGAAGTGAAAGTACCAGTTACCGTGTTATACACCACGACCATTTGAAATCTCAACATATCTATTGACCTTATTCAACAGTTTCTAAATAACCGAGGTCACGCCAATTAATGGCACAGCACAGGTACTTAATGTCGTATACTTAAACAAACACGCAACGACAGAACCCAGAAAATAATGTCCATTAATTATGTTGTATACAGGACGAAAAATCGCTTGGATTAGAAAAACTATTGTTTTCAACCTTTTTTAGCCGGTTATCAATGTTATTTACACTCTTAAAAATCCCTAGTCACTTTTGACTAGAAACTAGTCAAATTTGACTAGATTGCCGGGTGCAATAGGAGCTCACTAGATTCTAGTCATTTTGACTAGGGTATTCTAGTCAAATAAGATAATTAAATGAGTAAGAAAAAAATACAATTTAATCTTTTCTCCAGGATTGATATTCAAATAGTGTTTCAGAATTTCATTTATTGAAAATTTCGTTACCAATAAATCTTACCTCGCCGTGACCGGGAATCGAACCCGGGATCCGAGATTAACAGTCCAGTTACTTACCCACTTGGCCACCAAATTATTCATTTAACAGCCATGCAAAAATTAAATTTATGTGTGCGTTTCCTTACTTTTCTAAGAGGTTGCCCATAATAACACATATTTAGTGCACAAACGATTGTATGGGGCTTATTTGTGCATTATATAACACATTTTACCAGAGTAACATTAATAATAACATTCGTATTAAAACTTGTGTCAACTTGACCAGATTATCTAGTCATATAATTTGAAACTAGTTGAAATGACCAGATCGTCTAGTCAAATTGACCAGATTCTAGTCAAAATATTTTGACTAGGGATTCTAGTCAAACAAATGACTAGGCATTTCTAAGAGTGTACAGACTATTAACGACATGATGGACTGTTCAAATCCCGAATAAAAATACCGGAAAATGAAAAATATAGGGGATTGTCTTACAATTTTTACGAGACATCTGTGGTATTTGGGAAATTGTGTCAAACGCCTCTAAAAGTCAACATTTTTAGCTTATTTGATCATGTTAATTTAACGTTTTATTCTGTCGTTAATTTTCGTCATAGTTTCAACATGATTATTTGACTACGTTTTATAAAGTGTGTGTGGAGATAGGGGTGGGTATTTTGAAGCGGTTGTGTGTGAGGTGGGGGTGGGGGTGTTCGTGTGATAGTTGGTGGTGTGAGTATGATTGTTGTGAGTGGTGTAGATGGATTAGATAGGGTATGAGGGGTGTGTGTAGTAGGGGTGTATCTTGTGAGGAGTTATTGGTGCTTGTGTGTGTTTCTTTGCTTTTTCCGAGTTGTGTGCTTTGCTCCGAGATATTGTTTACATGTATTTATTTATTTTTTTCACCTGTCGTCCATTATAATAATTTTTTTTGCCTTTGTAGTCTTTTCATGTTTATCATTATCTTTGTTAATATTGTGTTTATTCAGCTTTCGCTGCAATGTCAATATAACCTTGAATAATAAATATAATAATTTACAGATCAGAACCGGGCGGCTGAGGACACGATTTACTTGATTTAGACTGAGGGATTTCTAAACGCAAACTTAGGGATACATTTGACGCCGTTACAGAGCCACGAACTGTGTTTTGAAAATATTACAAAAACTTCTTTTTTTACATTGATCAAATAAATTACAAAAGCGATGTCACAAAATTAAACATAATTATATTACTCTAAATCCGTCGGGGTTCACGCGTGAACCCCACTTCTTCTTATCAAAACCTAATTTTGTGTACAGTTATTCGTATCCCATTACTGATCGAGGTTTTTTCTGGTCACGTGTAGTTATTTATGACCAATATGGGAGATTACGGGTTCGTCAATATTCATATGGACAGGCTGGTATTGCCGGTGTCTCGTAAATATTGGCAGTGGCAATGGCCTGTCCGCCACCGCCTGGATCAGAACAACACTTTAAACATTACGATATTATTGTTTGACTGACCTCTGAACGCAACGTTGGTCCTTAGAAGAGACATAATCAATGAAGTTTTACCACTGCCTGGTCTTCCACAGACGCCAATCTGTACAAAAATGAATTGCATTATCTATTATTACACCAAAAGGAAGATGTTTATATCACGGTATATTGCAAATCTATATATATGAGATATCTTTGACATAATAAGGATTGAAGATGTTTCAAATTTAATTTATCATATTGTAAAGTTTTGGGTTAATTGTTGCATTTAGATGAGAAGCACACTAAAAATCATTTTTTAACCAAAAGTATTATATTGCCTTTAAACTAAAGCTTTATGATACCCAATATTAAGATGAAAGAAAAACAGAGCAAAAATGCACAAATATGCCTATAGTTTGCACATTTGATTGGCAGCCATCTTGGATTTTGGCAGATAAAAACACTAAATTTCATTGATATAATTGTCAAATTCGCCCAGAAACTAACCAACATGAAAACAACTTTTATGTAAGAGTTAAGATAGATGTAGTTAAAATAAATTTGTGTTGTATGAATCTAATCTAGCCTCTGAGAAGTCATACGGAGCCTTTTTTTGATCAAAATTGGGCCAAACTCTGCATGACTAGAAAGAAGAAAGAGACACCTTTTCAAAAATAGGTTCTACAGCTTGACTGAATTTGTAGTTTTTAAATTACAGCTATTTAAAGGGGGAAAATGACCATTTTTTCTATACAAACAACTCTGAAAAGAGCAGATGCAACAAAGTTTACAATATGTGAACCAAAGCATTGCTGTCATGTTACTATTATGTTACTCTCCCTCTCCGGAAATTTACATTCATACTTGACCTATAGATTCTCTTAAAGATATCGCATGGAAAGCATAAAGCCCGGCATAAAGCTGGTTTCAGAGTGTCTGTCAAGGTGCGCAAACTCGACTTTGTCTCAGACACATTTTTGGCAAGCACGACGCGCTAATATATATCGATTACCTTTTCGTGATGGTCGCAATGACACATCGTTTTGTCTTTTTGAGTGGGAATATTCTCGCGACAGACCATCGCGGCATTATATAAATGTGTCGTGCTACATCACGAAAGCTCAAAATTGACAAATGTTTGGTCGTTTGTCGCAGCTTCAAGCTACAACCGTGAGAGCTACTCAGAAACCACCTTAACAAGTCAATAAATGGCCCGTCGCCACGAAAAGTCGCAACAAGTTGATAGACATTCAACTTTAAGCTGAGATTGTGTAAATGATTTCGGTGACAGCATGTTCAAGTTTCACGCACAGACTTTTTAGCTGTATCAAGATGCTTGCAAGTAACTATTAAGGCTAATCTGTTTAATGTTAAATACCTTGTCTCCTGCATGGATATTCAAATATACCCTCTCAATTACAGACTCCAAATCCTCGTGATATCTGATGTATAGATTTTCAAATCTGATCGATCCTCTCATTGGCCAGTCATTGGGTGGGATTGAGATTCCTGCGAAGGCATGAGAGTTTATTACAACATTATTGACATCATTCACATTCATTAAATCTTGCTCTCCGCCCTTTGCATGATAGGGCATATCTTTGATAAAGTCTCCAACACACCTTTTCCTACAGCATTCTGATTCATATCGGAATCAGATGAGATGACTATGTAGAATTATTAAAATGATTCCACGTCGTTTCACACTTTCTACTTGTACAACCTGTCAACATTCCAATGCTACGGATTACGGCCCTAGAGCACTCTACGTAAGAGAAGCATTATTTCGTTGATAATATATAATTATATACGTTATCTGATCTTATTCTTATCAGAAGTACAATGTAAAAACACTTAATTGGTCGGCTCAGATGTCAGTTTCATGCATGACCCGGTTCTTTAAATCATCTCTGGTTCTGTTTATAAATTTCCATCCCATAGATCCTGTCCAAATGTCCAAAAACTTCTGTGATTACATGACGGCAAAATGCAAATTCCTTCTATTTCCAGAAAACAAAGACTGGACATGCTTCCTGACAATTACTGAGTTAAAAGAAACAATATGCTTACTTCAACATGTTCAAGCAAAATATTTAGAAGTCAACGCGTGCTGTATTCATGGCCTCGCAAACAATGAATTTATCCAAGTTTATTAATACGTAAAATGATCCTGGGGCAAAGCTTGCTCTTCCTACCCAATATTTTCCTGACCGAACAAATTGCTAGGGTGATGGAATGCGGACGTTCTTGTAAGATTTTCACAAAAGACCCCGAGTTGTAATCTGAAATCTATAAACCATTACCTGCATATTGTTCAGTTTCTGATGTGGCGTAGTCCTTAATTCTAACAACCGACTCAAGTTGTGTCCCCAAATAGGATATAAAACCAACAAGTTTTGAAAACTGTGTTGATATCTAAAAAAACAAGAACAAGGTATACAAACATAACCTAAAATATTGATAACGAGTTACTTAACAACAAAAATGCTTATGTTATCAAATCTCTTTCTGAGAATACATATTTTTAGCGACGTCACGGATTTATCATGTTAAATCTTCATTTTAATACTATCATTCTCCTATTGAGTAAATCTGAACACAGAAATCATGACAGTTTCGAATCGCTGTATCCTTTTGTTCAATTTGACTATTCACGTTTATTTGCGTCCGCGTTTAGAAAATTACCTTTTGAGCATATACGATGGCAAAAGCTATCAATGCCGGGTTGAGGCTATACGCCAAACCATAACTGATGGAACCATATCCGGCTAACAGGACGAGAAAAGCTCCTATCAAATCCTGAAAATACAAAAACACAGGTTGGTAAAATATTAACATGTTTTACTCAGTAAAGGAGGCAACATGTGCACACCCAAATGATTTTCCCTTTTGGGCACCAAACCATTAACAATTCAGATTCTCAACTACACCCAGGCTCGTAGCCAGGATTTTTTCAAGGAAGGGGGGGGGGGGGGGGCGGATTTTCAAAAAAGTGGATTTTTTTTCGTTTTTGCCGACCCTAAACTAATTTTAGTGGTTTTGACAAAGTGACAAGCAAAAAAGAAGGTTTTTAACACTTTTGCAACCATTTTGTGCAGTATTTTATCAAAAAAAACCGACCTACATTTACGTATTTTGGTGCTTTGGGTGTTCTTTTGGTAGACATTTAGAAACTTGTTGTGGACCTTTTTTGTACATTGGCAATTTTTTTGGTTTTTTTAACGCCCCAACCGCACCCCCCTGGCTGCACCCCTTCCCCCTGGCTACAGGCTTGACTACACCTAGTAAGTTAACAATATTTGTTTGCAAATTGAACATTTTTTTTATCTCAATATCCTTTCACAAAATACATATAGTATTTAAATCTTGAAGTATACAACGAGCAACCGATTAACGCACATAAACCAATATGACCATACAGGGAAGTAAAATAGTCCGTATTTCTTGAATCATAACGTACCAAATCTTGCTGAATATTCAAATGAACTTATGTTCAATGTTTGCCCATGTGTTACCAATAAAAGTAGCCTAAAATAATACCAGAATCATGAAGAATTCAAATAAAATATTAATACACAGTGATTTGGTCTTATAATCAATCACAGTCAATCATCACTAGTCTCAATACACAACACAAAACCACCAGCTCACAACAATGTTGTATATAGAATACAACTCTACAAGTTATAAACCTTGGAAGTATGCAACAAGCAATCAGACTCTGTTACGAGATCCATAGAATATTCCTTGTTTTCAACAACATTGTAAACTGGTAATTTTGTATAGTGTAAGAGACTAGTAATGAATGATAAGGATTGATTAAGATCAAGTCCCTGCGTATTAATATATTTGTAGGCGAATCGTTCATTATTTTGGGTTAATTTTTGTTGCTACCAGCCTACCACATACGGACAAACATTGAAAATAAGTTCATTTGAATATTCAGCAAGATTTGGCATGTGTTTATGATTAAAACAATACGGACTAATTTACTTCCTCGAATGATCATATTGGATTATGTGCATTAATTGGCTGCTTGTGTTGCATACTTCAAGATTTATAGAGTATAGTGGATAAGTTGTTGGGTAGGAAGGATTCGAACAATTTTTGTGTCAAACCAAGATAAGATTAGCCCAAAATAACATAATTTCGATTCATGTCGATAGAAATAAATGTCACTTACAAATCTGATGTTCATCCATGTATTGGCACTTTTCAGGTACACATAAGCAGTGGATCGAGTGTCAATTTTTCTCATCAATCTACTAAACATTCTTTGTTGATTCCTAGATAAAAGCATAGAGAGAGTGAGATGTTTATTCATGTTTTAGTATACAACATTCAGCAAATTATTAAGAAATACAAATATCAGTACACCTTACATGCACGTGCTTTCAAAAACGGAACAACGCCAACCACCTCATTACAAGGATATTGAATCTAGTTGTAGTAAAAAAATAAATAAATAAATACTGGGGATTTATAGTGCGCTATGCCTCCCAGATTTGTAATTCCACTCGGCCTCTGCACACTTCACAGGTGTTCGCTGTCCACTGTGGTCCAAGTAAGCTCCATTCCACACCAAGCATCATTTCAGGTTCTGCGACAACCTCTAGGGTCGCTGAAACCTTGATCAGCCCACATACGCACCATCGCTGCCCGGATCAGCTCCCCGAGTTTCGTACGGGTTTCCACGAGACAATTAGCAGTTAGTTCCTTGTACAAGGGAATTTCAAGCACACTCAACTTTTGGCACCGGCGGGGTTCGAACTCGGGACCTTCTGCACCGCAAGCGAGCGCCTTACCGATTGAGCTAACTTGACTGCTAAGTAATAACTTCTATATCATTAATTACTACTCACCTATACGCTTTTATTGTTGAACGTCCGTCCAAGGTCTCGGCAAAATGTGAAACAATTGGCGAAGTTAAAGAATTATCCAAACGCTGCAGTTCCCTGTGGTAAAAAAAAATCAAGCTAAGACATGATCCGCTTTAAAAAGTAAAGTTTGACATTTTATATTGAGAAAAGAACACATTTAATTTGGTTTGGATAAGCATTGCTTTCGTTGAACTCTGTCTGCTCATCAATTTTGACAAATAAAAATTCAAAAAAAAATATTCATTTGCTATTACATATGTAAAGTCGGCTGCTCACCCGGCCGAGTTGTTAGAGTAAAATATATTTCATTACGTGATTACGTGTTTGGGAGTGGGTTGGCGCAGCGGTAGTTCCCTCGCCTTACACCAAATGAGGTCCCGGGTTCGAGTCCCGCGCCCGGCGCTTTATGTGCATTTGGTTTTCAGTCCATGCTCGCTTCCGCAGGTTTTACTCCGGGTACTCCGGTCTTCCTCCTGCATTTAAAACTGAATTTAAAAAACATCTTGAAGCCCTGTTGAAGATACGCTTCCTTTAGCTTACTTGGTACCAAGTACCAAGTTGGGTTTCCTTGGCCAAAGCCTAAACGAGGTGATTTTTTAAACCACTGAAAGGAGAAACGCACCGGGACTAAATTCCCAGGGAAAAAGTACCCTATTTCTTGAAAATTGCTGTTTTTGATACCCCAAATGGTGTCACCTGATTCACCGTTACGCGTTCAATCCTCAAAATCCCTAATTCAGCCTTTTTTTGGTCACGCTATGCCTGCAACATTATACTTGACTGCCCCGGGGCTAAAGTTAGGTTCCTTCGACCCCTGGGCTAATTCACTTTTTTCTTGGTCACGCTATGCCTGCAACATTATACTTGACTGCCCACGGGGCTAAGTTTAGGTTCCTTCGCCCCCGGGCTAAATTTAGGTTCCTGATATATACCTATTTTTATGGCTGGTCATACAGACCCTGCGGTAATGCCCGTTGCTTACTGAAATCATACATCAATAATTGTCGAAGCAACCAAGGAGTTTTTTAATTCTTGGAAGGAACCTAATATTTAGCACCGTCGCCCTTCTCCTTTCTGTGGTGTCAAATGTATAAACAATCACCGTGTTTAGGCTTTCGCCAAAGGAAACCCAACTTGGTACTTGATACCATGTAAACTAAAGGAAGCTTATCTTCAACAGGGCTCCTAAGATGTTTTTTAATTCAGTTTTTGAATGCAGGAGGGGAAAAACCTGCAGAGGCGAGCATGGACTGAAAACCAAATGCATATAAAGCGCCGGGCGCGGGACTCGAACCAGGGACCTCATTGGTGTAAGGCGAGGGAACTACCGCTGCGCCAATCCGCTCCCCCTGACACGTAATGTTGAACACAAACAAATTGCTCCTACCTTGAGGTTTTCAGGTAGTATTGTTGTATCAATAGATGTGCAATGATTGCAACTACTGCTACGATGGCGAAGTACGGCACTACAATGCTGATGGCTACAAAACCTAGTAGGATGCACCAACCGTGATGAACGCTGCCTTCTACGTACCGGAATAAAGCCTAAAACAATGCAATTGTTAAACAATGAATCAAAATAAATAGTCAATAAAAACCAACCATATTCTTCCAAAAAGGGTCCGTACTTAATCTTTAGCACATTCTATCAGATCAGAAGACGAAGATGGAGATGAAAATGAGGGCGAAGGTGAGGGTGAAGGTGAAGGTGAAGATGAGGGTGAAGATGAAGGTGAGGGTGAAGGTTAAGATGAAGGTGAAGATGAGGGTGAAGGTGAGGGTGAAGGTGAGGGTGCAGGTGAAGATGAAGGTGAGGGTGAAGGTGATGGTTAAGATGAAGGTGAAGATGAGGGTGAAGGTGAGGGTGAAGGTGAAGATGAAGGTGAGGGTGAAGGTGAAGATGAAGATGAAGGTGAAGATGAAGATGAGGGTGAAGATGAAGATGAGGGTGAAGCTGAAGATGAGGGTGAGGGTGAAGATGAGGGTGAAGGTGAAGATGAAGATGAGGGTGAGGGTGAGGGTGAGGGTGAGGGTGAAGATGAGGGTGAAGGTGAAGGTGAAGATGAAGATGAGGGTGAGGGTGAAGATGAGGGTGAAGGTGAAGGTGAAGGTGAAGGTGAAGATGAAGGTGAAGATGAAGATGAGGGTGAAAGTGAAGATGAGGGTGAAGGTGAAGATGAAGATGAGGGTGAAGATGAAGATGAGGGTGAAGGTGAAG
>JXSR01S023605.1:7250-19642 GCA_000969725.1 Ophiothrix spiculata | reverse complement strand
GGCCTATTAGTCTTGGCATGCTATGTAAATGCTATAGTAAAACTGCCATTTAAGCATGTCTATACAGACCATCTTGGGACTAAGTCCACACCTCAAATTCAGCCAAAATATTGAAGTTGTTCACAAATTTTATAATCATTATGTTCCTTGAGAATCTTGTACATCTCATCTCATGATAGGTGATTTTGTGGCCCAAACTTACCTTGTATGCTGTAACATTAGGTTTCCGAATAAGTTTTGACAAACTCAACTTTGTTTAGGTCCAGATTGTAGGTGATCCATTTCATCTTTGGGTTTTAATTAGGTTTGTAATGATTCTAGATTAAGAGATGTTGCCTACATGTATGCAAAGAGGATTTTTTTAATTTTTCAAATGTTACATGTTAAAACTTGGAAAGCTTAATGCCAGTCTTACTACATGTATACATTTCCCATGACTTGACATACAATTTTGTAAAGAGTCAGTCATGGTGCCAGGACTAATAGACCATATCTATAAATCGGAAGTCAGAACGAGGCCAAGTATGATAAATACACTACTTGCTCTCGCTCTGAGTTCCGTTCCCCGTCCGATTCTGTGGATTTACCCCATCAACAGCGGGAGTATGTCAATTGTAGATATGGTCTACAGATGTGTGTACATCGGAAAGCCTTAGCTGAGGCTAGACTAGACCTACATCGGAGCCAATGCCTACACTACCACATCGGGCATTGGATTTCCATATTAAATGAAACTGTTATAACATGTTTCGAATTAGAACTAGTATCGTTCCCCTGATCGCCCCTCCCACGGACCCAGCAAGGAGCCCAGGCAGGGCATGAAGCGCGCTGCCTGGGCAGGGATGTTGGACACTGTAAACAGGACTAGTTTCGATGGGAGTCGAAAATGTTTCGTTTATATGTTATGTTTGTTTTAAATTCTGTTTTAATGTTTCAGAAAGTAGTTATCGTCACCTTTTCACCATGGATGATGTAGACCAGAGAGAATGTTTCCAGGCCTCCAGGGAGTTCTGTCCAAGATGTGGGTGTGTGTTGTCGTTTCCCAAGCAGGGTTCCTACATGATGTGGTGTAAGATGTGCACGTATGAAGTAGATGCTAGAGGTTGGTTACAAGTACTAAATGGCAATTTATGGAGTAACCCAAGCCTTGGGGGGGGGGGCCCACTCAAGTATAATGTTGCAGGCATAGCGTGACCACAGTTTTTCAAAACACCCCCTAAAGGGTTATTGATTCTGAAGCCAAAATATATTTTTCCCCCATTCACAACCTAAATCGAGAATTTACCGTTACCGTTTTAACACTGGGGTTTTTAGAAAGTACCCTATTTCTTGAAAATGAGCTAAAATGGCTGCTTTTGATACCCTAAAATGTGTCACCTTATACACCTTTCAGTCGTCAAAAACAATCCTATTTCACGTTTTTCTTGGTCACGCTATGCCTGCAACATTATATTTGAGTGCATCCTCTCCCCCCCCCCCCCAGGAACCCAAGGCATTTAAAAAAAAGTGCAATTCATAGATTCAGAGGGGAGGGTTGGTCTCTATGCACATAGATTTGTGCAACTGAAGTTGATTGAGTGGACCTTGACACCCTAATTTTAGCTCCATTGCTGATGGTACAGTAAAGCTGGTTTTAGAGTGTCTGTCCTAGTGGTCGTACAACCAGCGTGACGTGAAAAAATTTAAGTGCACAAACTCAACTTTGTCGTATCTAAAAAATTTGAAACAAGTTGATATATCGATTACTCTGTCGTGATGGCGACACATTTTTTTGAGTTAGAATAAATTCAACTTATTTTGTGACGGACCATTGTGACAAATATGCAAATGTGTCGTGCTTCATTACGACAACTCAAAATTGCAAATGCTTGACCGTCTGCCGCAACTTCAAGTGTGGTCGCCTGTCGCAATGACAGCTACTCTGAAATCTTCCGTCTAGATATCTTAGGGGTAACTGATACTTGCTGTCAATTAGTATAGGAGAAAATATAAATTATCCAGCAAAATAAGATTTATAAATAAAAGGAAAAATTGGAAAATTCACCCAACCTGCGGAAAAAGCTAGCGAGCATGTTTTCAGTATTTGCGCATTACGTGAAGAAGCAATGCATCATCGGCAAAAACCTGAGACCCCAAATGTTGATCAACCATGTCGGAATAACAATGGTGTCAAGTCTGGGGTCTCCTCTCTAAATCTATGGTTGTAATAGTGTTTGTCAGAGTATGTTGTTCGCATGGCACTTTATACCATGCTAGAGTTACTGATTACTGTTTTATAAATGTCATTGTAGATCTTTCTTGTTTGTAAAGATGTGGGTCCTGTTGACTCTCCTCCATTCATTGTTCTCTGTATTTTGCTGTTATTTTGAAGTATTCATATATTGTAGATATGATTCTAACTGAAAATAGATTTTGAATTGAATTAGCCCCATACAGCCTGTTTGAAGGGAGATTAGCCTCTGACCTGTGCATACAGCCTACCCCTTTAAATGTACAAAATGTTTCAATAATTTATGAGTTTGACTTTCAATAAATGTTTTCACTTGTGTTTATTACTTAAAGAAGCACTCCAAGGTATTGAATATCACTCCTATGTGTCTTTTAACAAACGCAAAACGGACCAGACAAGAACACATCATGAGGATGACAATCAACCTAACTAGAGTTACTGATTACTGTTTTATAAATGGCATTGTAAATCTTGTGTTTGTAAAGATGTGGGAACTGTTGACACTCACGCACATTCCTCCATTCATTGTTATCTTTATTTTGCTGTTATAAATATTGAAGTGTTTATATATTGGAGATATGAACTGAAAACAGATTTTGAATTGAATTAGCCCCATACAGTCTGTTTGAAGGGAGATTAGTGTCTGACCTGTGCATGTAGCCTACCGAATGTTGAGTTTGATTGTAAAAAAATGTTTTTCACTTATGTTTATTACTTACAGATGCACTCCAAGGTATTGAATATCACTCCTTTGTGTCTTTTAACAAACGCAAAACGGACCAGACAAGAACACATCATGAGGAGAACAACCAACCTCACCTTGGACCACAGGTATTGATTACTATGTCTTGTTGGACATGAATCTGGGGGGAGACACTCAAGTATTATGCTGCAGGCATAGTGTGACAACAGTTTTTCAAAACACTCCTTAAAGAGTTATTTTTTCTGAAGCCAAAAATATACCCTTTCCCCTACTCAAACCCTAAATGGGGATTGTACCATTACTGTTTTTAACACAAAGGTTTCGAAAGTGCCCTATTTCTTGAAAATGAACGGTGTCACCTGATTCATCCTTCTGGCCTCTAAAAACCCTAATTCACCTTTTTCTTGGTTATGCTAAGCCTTCAGCATTATACTTGAGTGTCCCTCCCCCAGGACATGAATGATATACACTGCCATGTCATAATTGACCAGAGTGAAACTGAATGAGATGTCCATATTATACTTTTAGACCAAACAACAATTTTAATGGACAGTGCAGGGTCAGAAATTATAGGAGATTCTCCTAATCTTTCTGCGGAGAATCCAAGTAGATTCTCCTAAAAGTTTCAAAAGTGAGACCGTCCATCTTAAACGAGCTGTAAATGCAGCAAACCTCATTTTTAGGTGAAAATACATGTCAAGGTCGTAATATGCCGAAATTGTTCACAATCCTTGTGCGTACTTCAAAATACCAACAAAGTTTCATTTCAAGAAATGATCGGAAATATGAAATATATCTGTGTATTTTGAGAAGAATCAACAGAAAATAAAGGGCTTACTAGTCTTTGAACACGTTTAATCTCCTTGACAACCTTTAATGGACCATAACTTGACTTCTGGAAATCGAGTGAAGTACATCGAGATGTCATTTTAATCCTTATAATAATGGTCTTTGCAAATATTTCAAAAAAGTGAAAATGGCAAGAGGCTGCACGTATGGGTTGGTTTGGGATGATGGACTGTCATAATTGTACAGGAGAACAAATGCAAGAGAATCTAGAGATTCTTCATAGAATTGTTTTGCCAGATGATTCTTGAAACTCTTCACACATTTCTGACCCTGCACTGTAAACAAAAATGCTGTGTGCAGGGCTCCATTGCCTGCAATTGCATTGTTTTCACAGTCCAAAAAATTCTTGTTTAGCCATAGTAGTTCATACATCATACATCAACTTATTTGTTTTCAAATATCTAGCTGTTCTGTTTCTTCATGCATTTTTTGTTGTTGATTGTTTTAGCGCTGTGATCATATGGAATGGCGCGTTATAAAAACCAATTGTATGTATGTATGTATACAGAATCAAGCCACAAAATCAGAGGCGTAGCCAGCATAGGGCAAGGGGGGCAGACCCTGACAAAAATTCGATCGGGAAATCAGGACAGCAAGCGGGAAAAATCAGGAAGGGGAAAAAAAATGAGAGAGCAGCTGCAAGACTGCTTGACAGGAAACATAAATTGTGTCAAAAGATGTGCCAAAATCGCTTAAAACCTTTTTTGTTGTTTGTCAGTTTTTAAAATCGACTTGAATTTATTTTACCTGTACAAAAATGGATTTTTTGCCGGGAAAAATTTAGAAGAAATGTGCACACGCCAGGGCAAAAATCGGGACGAAATGTCTTCCCCCCCCCCCCCCCCCACCACCAAAAGGTCTATGCCACTGCACAAAATTGTGACAATTGAGTTATAATATTAGCATAGAGGGGGATACCAGACTAAGCACAAGTTTTATTCCAGTGTGGGGATCAAATTTGGTCGTATTTGGATTTCACCAATGATGCGTTTCACTTTCACTCATATTTTTATCCCCCTGCCTTGAAAAGTAGAAGGGGGATTATGGCATAGTAGTGGATGTCTGTGGCGTTGTCAGCATTGTGTTAACATTTGCCTCTAACTTCTGCATACTTCGATGGATTTTGACCAAACTTGGGTCATGGATGCAGCACGGCAGGGCTAGAATTTTGGCGCGAGTCCGAGAGTCCACTCTCGCAAAGACTCCCACAAAACATGTCCAAGAGAATCCAAGTAGACTCTCGTAAATCCCAAAAGCTCCTACACAAAGTGAATGGAGGAGAATCCAAAGACTCACGCAAACTCCATCCATGAGAATCCAAGTGGACTCTTGTACCTCTTAAAATACTTTCCTTTTGTTTGAAGTGGACAGAACGAGTTGTCTCATGATGTTTGTGTGTAAAATAACCATTATGTCTCATATTAATATGTTGTTTATATGTAAAACTTGTGTGTGTGGGGGGGGGGGACAGTGCAGGACTTATAAATTGAAGGTTGGTAACCTGGACAAATCACACTTCCCGGGTTGTTTAACAGGATTATCATAATAGGTGCTGATAGATCTCCCCCATTGTGCATAGGCTGCAAGAGACCTAGTGTAATGTGTAAAGTAAAATGCTTCTGGTGATTCCTTTATGCTGGTCAACTTTGTGAATATTACTTTAAGTCTGCCATTTTTATTGTTCCATTTTTAGACCCAAAATGAGCTCAAAAATATATATCACAAACTGTAGATAACTCAAGAAAGATATAATGAGTAAATTTTGAAAGCTTTACATGTCATTGCTGATGTATGTACCCAAGAGGATTAATTTTCCAAGAAACTTTGTTTGCTTTTATACATTTCTTTCTCATACTTTACATATCATGGTGGATTTATGGCAAGTTTTTTCTCTTTGAATATATCAGATTGACAGAGCATGTGCCAAATGTGGACATGAAGGTTTACACTACCAAACAAGACAGACCAGGTCAGCCGATGAAGGACAGACTGTCTTTTATTTTTGTCCAAGTTGCAAGTGAGTGATGATAAACATTTACAATTTTTTCCCTGCATTCAGACACTTTAGAAAGCCATCTTACGGGCGCAGTTAACCCCTCATTTTCAGAAATATATTATGCTTTGTAACTCAGCAACCGATAATTAAATCCATATAAAAGTATCCATTTCTAGATGTGGATTTTCATGTAGAAGATAATGGTTAGGTCAGTTTTGGACCAAAATGTATGATTTTTGTCATTTTGGACCTATTTTGGGCAATATTTAAAAAAGTAAGTCAAAAATCAAAAATTTGAGAAAGCTTTTCCTAGACATGTGTTTCTAGATTCTAAAAAGCATAAGAAGTCCAAATTTTATTTTTTCAAAATTTAGTTAGGTTGTTTACAAATATAGTGGTCCAAAACAAGGGTTTTTGGACCTTTGGTCTAAAATCATACATTTTGGTCCAAAACTGACCTAACCATTATCGTCTACATGAAAATCCACATCTAGAAATGTATACTTTTATATGGATTTACTTATCGGTTGCTGAGTTATGGTTTATTCAGAGTTTGTCGATATGCATCGCACGACGCCCATCGGTGCGCAGTCTGGTATACGCGCTATTCCTTGTGCATAACGCGAGTAAAGACTGCGCGTTGATGGGCATCGATCGATGCATATCGACAAGACTCTGAATAAACCATTACAAAGCATCAAATATTTCAGAAAATGAGGGGTTAACTGTGCCCTTAAATAGATTTTCCAAGGAATTTATACAGGGAGCCTGTACTAATTTTGATTAGCATGGGATGATACCCATCATTGTTGCTCATGGAGAGCGAGTTATTGTACCATCGGATGTGCATACCAATGTTGGTTTTAGCAAAAAATGTCAAAACCATATTTTTTTCCCAAAAATTTCTGGAAAGCCCAATACTAAAATTTGCATTCGTAAAACTTTTTTGCTTTTTGGAATTTAGAAACAAATGTTTAGGAAGGGTTTTTCTCAAATTTTGATTTTTGTCTTAGTTCTAAAAAAATGCCAAAAGTAAAAAAATGTAAAAAATCCCACTGCTGCCACCGAAATTGTTATTTTAGGCCTATTTTTGTAATTTTTCAAAATCAAAAATTTGAGAAAACCCTTCCTAGACATTTTTTCTAAATCTCAAAAAGCAGAAAAGCTTTAGTTTTTTTTAGTTAGGCTTTCTATAAATTTTTTGGGCAAAAAATACATTTTTTGTTTGCCAAAAACAACCTTTTTGGTCAAAAACTGATATCATCATCATGTTCAGGGTAAAAAATCTGCTTCTAAAAATGTATATTTTATGAAGTTTATGCAATTAGTTTGAGAGTTAGAGTACAAAAATGGTTTATGCCATTTGAAGGTCTACCCCAGCCTTAAATTGGTGTAATTCTACTTTGAGCAGATTTTAGAGTTTCCGTCGTGGTGGTTATACGACCAACATAACATCCACAATTTCCAAGTACGCAGACTCAACCTTGTTGCACTTGGAAAATTTTGCGGTTAGCATGGCAAGTCTTTATATTGATTACCTTGTCATTATGGTCACAATGACACATTATTTTGAGTTGGAATAAATTTAACTTTTCTGAAGGCAGACCATCACGGAAAATTGCAAATGTGTTATACTCAAGGAACTTATATAGGGGAATCGGGACTCGCCGCCATTTCGATTTGACTGCCCTGTATTATGGGACAACGTCATATTGAATGTTGCTCATGGAGGGTGAGTTATTCCGGCATTTTTCGTCTCCGCGTGCAACACTTCGAGAGTCTTTGAAATGGATTAGCAAGAAAATTGGCGTATTTTGATCAGAGCAAGTCGCAATATATGCTACTTGAAACGTAGACATGGTTCGCGTGTGAAACAAAATGCTCAGGCTTAATATGCATCAAGTGAAGATTTACGCGATCTGCCTGGAAATCAGGCAAAACTCTGAATATATCCGGAAGTACAATAACTCTGCTCCATGAGCGACACATGATGGTGGCGTATCCCGTATTAAATTTCCTTGGTCATACTACATAGATACAGTTCAAAAATTGTAAATTTGTGTTCGTCTGCTGTAGCTACCAAATTATACAACTGCGACAGTAACTCTGAAGTCACCTTAGTAATGCAGATTGATCAATATCTTACTGTTTCTGTAAGATATTGGTGTAAATCATTCTTAAGGCCCCCAAAAAAGTTATTTGGTTATCCTCCACCGCCCGCCCCTATTTTTCGAAACTGGAAAAAAGTTTTTACTGTTCAAAAGCATACCGCGCCTAATTTTCAGATTACAAAAAAAATGTTTTTTTCTTTGAGAATTTTGATTTTTTGAAAATGTTTTTTTAAGTTGTTTTTTCATTTTGTTTGCATTTTAATACTGTTTTTAAACTTGTATAAAGATATTTTTCGGTACAGTAGACTTATTTGCATCTTTATAGAGGCCATAATTTGGTGTAGATTTGGCTTACATTTGAAAAAAAAATCTTGGAAAAAAAAATTGCCCGCCCGCACTTGCTCAAAAAACGTTGTGGAGGACAACCAAACAATGTATTTTTTGGGGCCTAATTGACATAACTCTCACAGAATTGAATCAAGATCCATATGAACATTCATACTGGTGTAATTGCTGCATACACACAATATGGTGGAATAATGTAAGATCAATTGTGCTGTAATTCAAGTAATTTTAGCATGCAACAAGAACGCAGTGTTAGGTCACTACATAGTTGTGCAGCGTTTAGGTGACCCGTGGATTCAAGTATTTTATTTAGATTGTAAAATACTCTAGTTCTCGTAGTCTTATCCATGGGAGTATGATGCTTCTATGAACCTTTGATTTCATTTTGGATAGTGAAGTCATATAATATACACAAGCTGGAATGTTTGAAAGGTAACAGACTTGGTGAGAAGGACGTAGGAGGGGCTATCAAAAAGTTTTAAAGATCACCAAGAAGAAATACTTCCAGGAACATAATTTTATTATGTGAACCTTAAGTCATCTTTACATAGCCACTGTGCAAAGTAACACATTTCTCCCACTTAAAACCTACTGTCCACAGACCAACTTTGTAGGGGACCTCTTTTAGCCAAAAATTCTATATTATTGGATTTTGCTAAAATTAACATTTTCAGGTCGGCCATGCTTTATTACGTCACAGTGAAGACATTTTTTGACCGATTTTCATAATTTTGGTATCAATGGAAAGAGGAGATGCTAACCAATACCATAATGCCAAACATTTAATTTTGGAGCGTATCATCATAGATTTACTGGACAGTAAACCTTCAAATGTTGGGATTTAATTTTACCATATATCTTGGATTTCTCCATTAAGATTATATAGTTAGCAGAGACAGGTTGTTGACATCTATCAACAATTGTACAGAAAGTATAAATGCCATAAATATCATTTTTGCACCATAATGTACACAAGGACCAGTGACCATCATGACACAAGTTCATTGGTATAGCTCTTTTCCTTCTTGGTGATCCTTTCACTATTATGTGGAGAGTCTAGCACCTTTAACAACTTTCCAAGCATATGTGGTATGCCATATTGTTGCCCTTGATGCCTAGTTTTTGAAAAATGTTTCTGATTGCTATAATAGCCGAGCAAATTTAACTCAAAAGTGAGTGGAACTACAGGGTTTGTACTTGGGGTTGAGTGTATGGGAACAATTCGCAAAGAAATGCCTCAAAACTTTTTGACTGGCTGTCGTTGTAACTTAGACACAGCCAATCAGAACATTGTAGGGCAAAATTCAAAACAAAGTATGACAAATTCTTCACTATTTTATTGACAAACTCTTTCTTTATTAGTGTCCCAAAGTTCATCAGATTTGAAGAGTTTTCACTTGAATATGATATCTATATTTGTTTCACACAACAAGAAAATTTGCTCTCCTTGGGGAGATTTCAGTCCACGCATTTTGACTCAACCCCTTTAAAATAGTAGTTTCTGTCTGACCCCACTGTTAAAAAATAATTGTCACTCCAGCCTGTGTCCAGCCTGTGTGAACAGCTAGTCTTTCTTATTTTCACGATTCAATATCTTGTTTTTGTTTTTCTTTCCACAGACACCAAGAAATAGAATACTCATAACTCATGTTGGAAAAGATTTTTGGAGGACAATTGTTAATATTGCTGCCGACTTTGATGTTGCCTTGGCGAACCAATGTACTTTGTTTCAAACAATCAAAGTGATTATACAGAAACCATGTAGCGCATCAGAAGTCGTAAGAGGATCAAGTGTTAGCTAAGGTTACAGATGAGTCTTGTGATTTCAAACTTGGGTTGTCTCGTTCGAGTCCCAGTTAATGAAATGAACAACATAATATACCTGAAAATTGCGCACTTAATATACTTGAAAACATCAAATTATATGACATCATAAATGATCAATATTCATATAGAACAGGCTAGACTAGAATATAGTCAGAAGCTATATTAGCCAGTTTTGCAAAACATCAGATGTCTTAATTCAAAATGGAATTCATTTAGGTTCCAATTTTCTGTATTTATCACCAAATGCAAGTAAAGAACGCAACATGTATAAACAACATAATTAAGGCGAAAGATGTTAAGCTTGATAGCTGTTTTTCAGGTTTTTAATTTCCTGTAAACTAGTCTCACTGTAAACAAGTATGAACAACCAAGAGGAAAAATACATAAATTCAGCAACAAAAAAAAAATTTGGTTGCCCTCCACCGACCGACCCTATTTTCAGCCCAACCCTAACTTTTTTTTATTGACAAAATATGCAAAACTTACCAAAAACTACAAAAAAAATGTTATATTTTTGCTTTTTTCGATATTCAACCCTCAAAATGTTTAGGATGTCCCAAATCACTACAAGAAGTATTTTAATGTTTTGATTTGGATGTGGCGGGGGAAGTTGTGAAGGCTGGAGCGGCCGATCAACCTAGCAGTCTGTGGAGGGGTTAAAAAAAACAAAAAAACGACCGACCGACCCTCTCTGAAAAAAGCTGTGGAGGGCAACCAAACAGGGTTTTTTTTGGCCTTATAGTTAGCTTACAAATTGAACCAAATATTTAACCACTTATAGTTAGCTATGAGTCATGAATAGTAAAAGTGACTCAGCATGAGTTTAGCCTTGCCTCATTTCTATCTATTTATATAGATGAACACAAAATAAGTGCTTATATGTTGGTTTATTCACAAAATACAAAATCGTGGCCCATAGGCCAAATTGCATTGTACTTACAAAGAGTAAAAAACAGATAAATTAACAAGTTCGGATTACAACTAACTACAAAATTACTTGTTTCGGATTCTACAAAATTACTTGTTTCGGATTACAACTAACTACAAAATTACTTGTTTGCATAAAGGGTACATATTACTGAATATGTCATTCTAATCATTCTTTTTAAAGTGTTTGCTTTACAAACTTTTAAAAAATGTTCATAGGCTACTGTAGTGTCGTATTTGTCTTGACCCTGACAAAAGATAGCAAATGACATACTCTCATTTTACAAAGTTTCAAGATAGGTTTGGGGTTTGTAACAGATAGCAGTCAAGGATTGTTAGATTTTGGATTTGTAACAAATAGCAGTTAACCCTTTGAACCCTGGCCATTCCATGGATGTGTATCTGTACCGCTGACCCGGGCCAACCCGACAGTTAAAAAACACAACATAACCCCCTAAACTTACTTTCATTTTGATATCCCTACTTTATTTTTAAATTTTATGTTATTCATTCATAAAGTAACCATATTTCTTTCACTTTCATGGTCTATGTTTTCTCACAATTTAATGGTTTATAAAATCATGAATTGCCCCTTTAACACGCCTCATATGTGTCGCGACACATCAAAAGGTAACTTATTGTGGCAGAGTCAATTTTAAGATATGACTGGCTGAAATTGAAAAAGATTGAAAAGGGCGGGAAGGTTGATTTTGAAATCTAGTAAAATTTTGGTTCCTTAAAGTGTATATTTTCAACAATCAAGCTCGTTTAGTATAAAAAGTATTAAAGATATGAAAATTTTGAGACATAACCTTGTCAGATCCATTGCTTGCTCAAACATATCTGTGGGACAGTCACTGAAGTACAAAACAATTGCATTTTCTACCACTTCTAGATCAAATTTGGAATTAGCAATGTTTCTATATTTGGGAAAGATTATGATCTGTATAGCTTGTCTACAAAATTTTGTTGAAATCTCACATTAAAAATGCCAGCTCTTATGAAGTTTTGCAGTGGTACTTACAATTTCAACAATCCAACAGGCGTCATTAACAGTGGTGTAGCCAGACATTTTCATCAAGGGGGGCAAGGCGGGACAAAGATATTTTGAAGGGGGGCAACTCCCCAAATGAGTAGACACAAAATGGTACACCCCATTTTTTTTTCCCTTGGTTTTTTTTGCAAAAATTACCTTTTTTTTTTTTTTTTTTTTTAAAAAGGAGTAAATTTCCTTATTTTTAGAAGCAAGTTTTGCAACTTCAGCGCTAAATTGCTATGATTTTTTATGAAGCTTTTTTGTTACAATTACGAAAAAAGATAGTAATTTAGTATGTCTGATGGCACTGGAGTGAAAAAATAGACCATTTGATGGCATGCTATATGCTAAAAAGGAGTGTAAGTATG